>PVLC010049375.1:0-10458 GCA_004027655.1 Graphiurus murinus | reverse complement strand
GAGTAAATAGATGAGAGTAATCAAGCTGAGTAGTGGGGATTTCCATGAAGGTAAGAGGAATATTGATTTAGAAGCAATAATTAGCACAGACAGCATATACTCTCACTCTAGGACCAGTAGTTGGCTACAGGGGATCCAGGGTTTCAGGGGAGTATGCACAGTACTGATTTAATAGACAAAGACTACCTCATTCACATGCAAAATCCAAATTGTGACAGGATAAATCCTATCAATCTAACTTGGTTTTCTTGATTGCTTCTGATCTTTGCAGCTGTAAGCGGGAATAAAGAGTTACCTGGGACCAGCACCCAAGGTGGCTTCCAGAGCCTTCTCCTATTACCTTCTAGACTCCTAAATATATTTTTTAATTCTGTGCCACCAACAAAAAGCCACTTTCTGAAATATAATTAATCTTTCTTTTAAAACTGGCCTGCCCCTCTCTTCCTCCTCCTCTTTCTTCACTGCTTCTCCTCTTCTTTCTCCTTTTCTTCTCCTTCTCCTTTTTCTTCTTCTTTGTATTTTTCCTGTTTATAAAACTCAGAACTAGAAATTCATGTTTATCTAGGAGGAGCTGAATCAAGGGTCAGGCAACGGTCTATACTTTTTAACTCCGATTAGACACACTAACACCACTAGCTATAATTGCATTGCTACCCCACATACAAAAACCTCTCAGCTTGCAATGAGCTC
Source organism: Graphiurus murinus (assembly GCA_004027655.1). Lineage (NCBI taxonomy): Eukaryota > Metazoa > Chordata > Mammalia > Rodentia > Gliridae > Graphiurus > Graphiurus murinus. The sequence continues at coordinate 9,768 of PVLC010049375.1, read as the reverse complement.
CTTAAGAGGCTGCAGCAACTTACCTGGTGTTGGCACAGTTTATTGTTATGCAAGCAATCCCGCTTGGCACAGGACATCTTGATTTGTGTTAACATTCTAATGCACTAATCTTCCTAATACCCTTTATATTTATTTATGACATAAATCAAATCCTGCTCAGAACCCAGTTGTTGCTGCTTTTTTCCCCCCTCCTACTCTCCTGCTGGGCGTATTTATGCTATGCCATGTTGTGTTGCTGCCCTTGCTACAAATTTATTTGAGCTTCGACTTTTACTGCTGATTTAGCAAACATTTTATATTCAGCAATGAACTGTAAACATTTTTTCTTCTGACAGATCCATTATGACAAGTGTTATAAACTCTTCACTGCAGACTGTATCTCTTCTATTGAGCTGCTCTTTATATCAATTTTACCATGCACAGAAAACGATGCTGGTAATATTGCACCTGTCTAAGCTCAGCTGGGACAATCAGTAAGTTCTGCAACACGGAGCTCCTATATACTTAGTTTTATTACATCTGTTTCTGGTAATACAGCGTGTTAGAGGGAATCGAGTTTTAAGGGTGCTCAAATGAACTGAACGTAGACCGTGAACCCCAGTTTCTTTCTACTTAAAACTTTGGCTGTGTATAAACATACAAAATCTTTTCAAGTAGCTGATAAAGTTGCCTATTCCCTATCAGATTTAAAATGTCATGATTTATCTGCATTAAAATCATTTTACATCTGAGAATAAATGCTGACCCAAAAGAAAAATATTCATTCTGTCAAGTCATGCCTATCTCTTCACTTAGTTTTGGGGTGGGAAAATCTTTCATTTGCTGGTAGCTTTTCATGACTTTAAATATAACATTTCACTACAAAATGAATAAGGAAATAAGAAAGGAAACGATGTGTTATGGGCTAATTGTGCCCCTCACCTCAAATTCATATGTCAAAGTCCTAATCCTCAATACATCACAATGTGGCTCCACTTGGAGATATGGTCTTTGTTTTTTGTTTGTTTGTTTTGTTTTTGGTATGGGGCTTGAACCCAGGAGCATTCTACCTCTGAGCTATACCCTAGCACTTTATTATTATTGTTGTTGTTTTGTTGCTGTTATTACTATTTTGAAACAGGGTCTCACTAAGTTACTGCATTCTGGTCTCAAACCTGTGATCCTCCTGTATCAGTCTCCTAAGTCCTGGGATTTTACAGGAGTGTGCCACCATGCTCCATGCTCTGCTGCCTGTTGCATTTTGGGAACTAAAAGATGCATACACAGATAAGGTGGACATGGTCTCTGCCTGCACACAGATTTCAATAAAATAAATACACTGAGTTTTGGTTGTTTGTGTTTGCTTGCATTTTTTTTCCTTTTGCTTTTAAACACTTTAGCACATCACTTTCCTGTCTAAATGGGAAGACACAAGGTCACATACTATGTCTTGCTTGCCTTTGTGTCCCCGGTACCTGGCAGAGTGCCTAGCATATATTAAGAGCTCAATAAATATTTTTTAAATTGAATTGAGATTCCAAATTTATAGCTGATAAAGATGAATGAATATCCTGTTACTTGATGGGAGTTCAAGCGATACACTGAAAACTGCTGATGGCAGCTCAGCCTTTGTGTACAACATATAAATACCAACCATTCGAATGCTTCATAAAGCACACTAATGTGGAATGTAATCTTAGGCCCCAGATCACTAACTTTCCCTTCCCCTTCTTACTTCTCCCATGTCTATATTTGTACCATAATATGATTTTTTATGGCATGTTTTTTTAATAGATCTAAGAAGAATTATAGAAAATATAAAAATGCACAAAGTATAACATATCTTTGTGTCATAACCTAGAAATAACCACTGTTACATTTTTAAATTTATCCTTCCAGTCTTTTATGCGTAAAGTTATTCTAAATATATTCCTTTACATTAGAGTCATACTTTGAATATGTTCTACACCATGCCTCTTTCATACAACATTTATCGGAAATATTGCACCTATAATCCAATGTTCAGGTATGATTCAGTGGACTTGAAATGACTGACTGTATTTAGTAGATAGTATTTATTTTCTTTCATTCATTCACATGTACTGTTTTCAGACACTATCAGATATGAGAGCCACAAAAATGAGATGGAGCACTTTGCTCTTAAGGGTTGTATTACAGCCTTTGAACATTCTCTCCCCTGCATAGCATTGTCCAGTATTATCACTTTGCTTAGTATTAATTTATTCAGTTAATATTATTTAGCTTATTTGCTAACCTCCACTCTTTTAACCCATTCTTTAATTCAGAAATTTGTACTGAGTATCTAGTATATGAATCATTGTTCTAGGCAATAAGACTATTCATCTTTTGGAAGATATCAATGAGCAAGACCTATAATATTTCTGTTCTCATGGAGTTTGTTTTCTAGTTGCAGACAGAGGCAGTAGACAAGATGGAGTGAAGGTGGTGTTTAGTAGTAAAATGTACGGAGAAAAATGCAGCAGATTTGGGAGAGCATAACATTATGGAGAGAAGATGCAGATTTATACAGGGAGCCAATGTTGAGTTAGATTTAAAAAGGATATGTAGTCATGATCTCCAGGATGTAAAAGACCAAGTGCTTCAGATATCTGTAGGAATAATCTTGAAGAGAGGGAGCAGCAAGCACAGAAGTCCCAGGGTGGGAATAGATGCCTTGTTGGTTGGAGAAAAAACAGGGAGGCCCATGTGCCTGGAGTGGAGTGAGCATGGCTGGGACTGCGGAAGCAGATGGGATTATGCTGATGATTTTGGAAACCTCTGAAAGTTGTATTTAGGGCACTTTCATTTTCTCAGTAAAAAAAGAATTAAAGTCATCACTTGAAAGTGGAGAATGAATAAGTGAGAGGGAAAAGTTTTGGATATTTTTTAGAAGAAGCAGGAGGAAGCTAGTCACTGAAGGGAGAAGGACTTTGAAGGGATGACTAGGGAGTCGCAGAGGTGGCAGAGACGAAGTCAAGTCTGATGGTGTTCTCAGAGAGGCAGCTCCACATCACATTTCACTTCTTTGCTGTTCTTCTTGGCACAGTTTTTGTTAATTTCTTCTTCTTTGATTCTACAGTACTTTCTGCATCACCCCCCTGTAAGGCACTTACTATAGGCACTATTATAATATCTTCCCTGGGCAAAATGTGAGCTCTTCAGAGGTAAGGGTCATAATTTGGCTCACGAGAGTAAATGAGGCATGGTTTTTCACACACAGTAAATAACCAATAAATCTCTGTGGAATCAATGTTTGATTAGTGAGTGTTTTAATGAATTCCTTTTATTGCTTTTGTTGTTGTTGTTGTTGTGGGGGCAAGAGAGATACTAGGGGTTGAGTTATACCCTTAGTCTTATTTTATTTTAAAACAGGGCTTAGCAAAATTGCTGAGGCTGGCTAGGAACCTGCAATTCTCCTGTCTCAGCCTCCCAAGTATGGGAATTACAGGCATTCACCACCACGCCCAGCTCTTGTTATTTCAGGCTCTTAGAAACCAAGACAAAGATTCAATAACCAAGGTTTGCCATCTAGCTTTAGTGGGAACATTTTTGTCTTTCTGGAATTATCATTAAATCTAGAATTAACACATTTTTGTAAACAGTAGCATTTTTATGCTTCATAAACAGAAGTATTAAGATGTCAACACAGAATAAGATCATGAACATAGGAGAGAGTTAGGTATGGTAAGCCATCTATCTGTATTTACTTTATATAGTCTAGGATTAGCAAGGAAAAAAAGCTTCATCCCATATACCAACTCCAAATGGCTGGTAGTGGTTATGTGTTTAGAGGGGCTCTAAAACACTACATGGACTCAGAAGAGAGGAGTAACATTATCAGTTAGGGATGCATACCTCCACTGTGTCACTGAGAGATGATGGCATGCCCATTATGGAATAATAAATATGGATTAAAGTATTGTTAGGCTTATGCCAAATCCAAGACAGTTCTTATCATCAGTGAATGATTTCTTATTACTAGTCATTGAGGACTTCTCAGTTTATTGTACTATACACTGAGAATACATTGGCAAGAAGGTCAGGATGTTTCTTATCCTCTTAAAGTCTGTGGAGGAGAAGCAAATAAGTTTAAATACAACAGGAGTAATTCATTAGGGAGGTTTAGAATGCAGTAGAAACACATACAATAAGACTTCTAAATCAAAATTGGAAAAGACAAAGAATATCTAAAGAGGTCATTTCTGAACTTTGAGCTTGAGGAATTGAAAGAAGGCCAATGAAACTGAAGTTAAAAGCCAGGGAAAGAACAGTGAATGAGTACTGCAAAAAACAAGCAAGGTCCAATTTGTAAGAGTTTTAAAATTAAATTAACAAAAATGGGTCTTATTTTAAGAGCACTAAAAAGACTGAAGTATTTTAATAAAAGGATGGACAAAATTAACTACACTTGTTAAAATTACCATTCCACCCACATTATAAGAGATGATTTGTCAAGAAGCACAACTCAGGATAGGCAGAGAAGTACTGAGGGACTGTGATGATCAGACAAGATGGAATGGTGGCCTTTCATGGGATAATGTTAAGTAAGATAAAAATAAGTGAATCAATAGGAGTTGGTACATGATTAGATATTAGCAAAAAAAAAAGATAAAGATGCAGCCAGATGTTGTGGCACATCCCTCTAATCCTGGTACTTTGGAGGCTGAGGCAGGAGGATCACAGGTTCAAGATCAGCCTCAGTAATTTAGTGATACCCTCAGCAACCTAGTGAGACCTTGTTTCAAAATTAAAAGAAAAAGGAGTGGGGGCAGAGACCCTGTTTCAGTAAAATAAAGGAAAAAACATGACTGGAATGTAGCTCAGTGGTTTAGAACTTGCTTTGTAAGTGCAGTGCCCTGGATTGGATCCCCAGTACCAAACAATAAAAATAACAACATAAAACAAAACCTTGTGCCAAAAAATTGACATCTTATTTATTTATTTATTTATGGTACTGGAGATTGTGGTAGAATATCCCTAGGTTCAATCCCCAGTACTACACACACACACACACTCTCACACACATACACACACACACACACACGCAGATAAAAATGCATTATTAACAAATCACTCCTTGATTGGCCAACCAAATGAATTAAAACATTACGACATCATCAAAAGCAGGTTTAAAGAAGACATATCTTTACCTCAAATTTGTACATTTAATATCTGGTGTTTGTATAACAGATAAGAGTAATGCCCTCCAGGCAGTAATTAGATGTATAGCTTTAAAGATCAAAGACAAGATGCAAGCCTGGAGAGTCATAACCATAAATACTAATTAAAACCATGCATGATGATGAGATGATCTAAGGAATAATATGGAAGGAAATGAAACAATATTTTGTTGCAGACATCTTTCTGATTCCCCTAGTCCAGTGATGTTCCTGGTTCTGAAATGCATGTATTCTGCGTAACCACTGGATCCTCAGCCCATGGCTCCTCTTGGACCCTCATTCTCTAGACTTATCTCCATATCTGATCCTTTTATGCCTATTCACTGTCAACATTTTCTGTTATACATACTTTCCCTATACTACTAGTGCAAGCTATAACATCATAAAGTGACACCTGGTTCATTCTCAATAGACCCTTCTGATAGGCTGACTAACTACAAAAAACCAGTGGTCACCCTCAGCTAAGTAATTTGGCCTTAAAAGATTTTGGAAACTCTTAGGAATATAGTCCCAAAATACTGTTCAAACTAAGGAAAATAAGAACTACTCCATTACAGAATCTTTAAGGCACCCCTAAAAATGGCATTTCTTGACTTTGTATCATTCAGCATTGTTTTAGTAGTGGCCATTCTCCTCAAATTGAAACCCTTACTTTTTTCTATCACACACTCTACAGTTTATGATGGACTCTTTATATACTCATCAGTTCCTTTATGTTTTCTTCCTTTGACTGAAATTTGGGATATTTCTCATAAAATTTAGTTTTTCTTATTTTATAATATTTATTTGAGCCATACAACCAATTTGCATGATTTATTTCTCTTTCATTGTCAAGTACCAAAACCTATTGATTTTCCCTAATAAAATACTACTCAAATTTGCTTAATTATTTTCACTTTCTTTGACAATATCCCATTCCAGCCACCAACATATCTCATCTTATTATTGCAATACCTGTCAGCTCATCTGCCATCCAGAGAGTTTATGATATTATTTTATACAGTGGGAACAGGGCTGTCGTGGTACCATCAAATTTTTGTACCAGTATCCAAATAATGAATGAAAGTGATAGGAGAAAGTTATCCTACCTTTATGAAACTCTCTTTCTTTTATTTTCTTTTTCATTTATTTTTGGGGAGTGGCAGGGAAGGGCTGGCAGTACTGGGGATTGAACCCAGAGGCATTCTACCTCCAAGCTATACCCACAGCCATTTCTATTTTTTGTTTTTAAAACAAGCTCTCACTACATTGCTGAGGATGGCTTCAAACCTGAGATCCTCTTGTCCTAGCCTCCCAAGCAGTGGAATTACTGGTATTCACCACCACAACCAGTTCTCTTTTCAATAAGTGTTTTCTATCATTTTGTGATTGGTATACATTTATAATCCCAGTGCTTTGGAGGCTGAGACAGGAGGATTACAGGTTCCAGGCCAAACTCAACAACATTCGCTAAGCCCTCAGCAACTCAATGAGACCTTAAATCAAAATAAAAATAAAATAGGGCTGGGAGTGTATCTTGGAGGTAGAATGCCCTTGGGTTCAATCCCCAGTACCACAAAAAAATAAAAAAAAGACTTCCCCAGAAGTTCTAGATGGTCTCTTCTATACTGACCAGAACTGAGTTGCAGTCCACCTCTTTACAATCCCTGGAGGAAGGAAATTAAATAGAATGGTCACTATAAATTAATCAACATAATTTCCCTTATGAAGTTGCACATAAGGCTGCTTTAAAAAAATCAATATTCTATTACTAATGAATATGAGGAGAATTTTGGTAGGGCCAGAAACCAGCAAGTTCTTCCATGTTAAATAATAGGGAAATCCATTCAAGAAAGAGCCTGGATATTAGTTATGGTGCATCAGGAGTATGTGTGGATCAAATATTCATTCCTTCATTTTGGAACTCAGCTGTGGCCCATGGTGAGACATCAAAAAAAAAATCATCAGAAGTAATGAGAAAATCATTCCAAACACTTGGTCTTTAAGTGGTCTTTAAGGCATAGAGAATATGAGTGTCCTACCCTATATAGTTTATTAAGTTTCTAAGTTTGAGTGGTCTTTAAGAAATCAAGAATAGGAGCACCCTACACTATATAGTTTATTAAATGTCTTCATTCTTTTGTCCTGATTTTAAGATTATGCTAGCTAATTCATTAGTCAATAAATGTGGACAAATTAAAATTTTGAACTCTTCAATTGCCACTTCTAATCTATGTTATAGTTTTCCAGAGAGATGGCTTTACTAACAAGATGTGTTATAAGAACAGCTCAAAAGCATATTGGGAGTAATTATATCTCAAGACAACTTACACCCTGGTATAAACAGTCTCGTACTGCATCAAAGCCCCCAAGGAAATGATACTATTGGAATATTAATTCCATTTCATAAAGTTGTGGAAAATATGAATGAGATTATAGCCAACACTCTTCTTGTTAAATAATAAGTCATACTAATGTGGCATAAAGCATGTTTTGACAAGACAGTATAATGTTGTTTATTATTTATTGTGTCCAAGGCACCTCTTAGCCTGTAGGAAATTAGCCTTAATATCACATTACATCTCCTCTAGATTCTCTTTTAATGGGTTTCCAGACAAGAGCAGCCTGTTTTCACTCCTTCAAGATGGCTTAAAGAGTCTGACTGCTCCTGCTGAGCTGGTGTCTGTGAAGTGTGAAGTTGTTAATCTGATCTCTGCTCAGTTTCAAGCATTTAATTTGCATCTTAGGAATTAGTAGGGGTCCTCCATGCAGATCAACAAGGATAAAAGCTCTTAAAATACGCCAATGCATATTGAAGAAAGCTGAGTGGAAGAGAGTAAGACAAAGATACTGGAAGAAACTGTGCAGGAAAGTCTAGAGCACTGACCCTACATTACACCTAAAGAGTATCCACCACCCTCTCTTCATGGATAATCTTAAAGAGAGGGATCCCTGCAAGGACACCTTGATTTTCTTAATCTCAACAAATTGAATTTAAATCTAAAGAAGGCCCATGGACAAAAATAGGAAGAATAAAAAAAAATGGATTTAAAAACAAACCTAATAGTTCCCTAAAAATTAGAATTGGAAGGTTTGTTATCAGAGAATGAAGACAGTTTAATCTCTGTGGCCAGACTTCACCTTATAGTGCAGAAAAAAAGTCAAACCACTTACTGCCTGACAGTTCCACTAAAAGACCACACTCATGCTCCCTGTGACCATGTATCTTCATCTCTGCCTTCAGTTTACCTAAATCCTAGTACCACCATAGGTTAACCTTAGAATTTTTTGTTTGTTTGTTTTGCAGTACTGGGGATTGAAACCAAGGGCATGCTACTACTCAGCTATGCCCCTAGATCTTTTCATTTTATTTTGAGATGATCTTGCTAAATTGCACAAGCTAACCTCAAACTTGAAATCTTCCTGACTCAACCTCTTGAGTAGCTGGGATTACAGATGTGTGCCTCTGCACCTGGTCAGTACTTTCATTTTTGTACATTTTCCCTTAGGAGCTTTACCAACAGTTTCAAAACTATACCACACCACTGCATGCACATTTCTTAATTATTACATAATATGTATTGTATTTAATGTTACATGTACATATGTTATATATTATATATTAATATTATACATACATATATCATCTAGTACAATTTGATATAATGATATTCCATATTATGTATATTTATATTATAGATTTACATACATACCAATATATGTGACAATTCAAAACAATGAAGTGATACAGAGATTATATAATTAATGTCATATAGTATGTCACTTCATTGTTTTGAATATTATCATGTGTGTTTTTATGTATATATATTTACATACACATAGAAATGTGTATAAATCATAATTTCAGAAAGAGAAAACACTCTAAGTTAACATGCTTCAGAGTTTGGTCACTGATGTCAAATTACATGCATCTCTGCCTTGGAAAATTCACTTCCTTTAGGCTAGTACTTCAATTTCTGCCCTATAAAGATAATGTTGGAGTAGATGAATTTATTTTCCTTTACAGCTCAGATTTTTATTTGATTTGTTTCTTTTTCTCACATTTTCAACAAAGGATTATAAAATATTGAATGTACTACAATCTTTCAATAAATAAATAAAGTTTATTATGGTGACTGGATGACAGCTTATACGGATGGGTGTGTGATTGGATGGATGGATCAATGGAAGGAATGATGTTGCATGAACGATTTGAAAAGATTTTATTTTTCTTTCATCCAGGAGAAGGTACAGATGGATGTTTGCTTTACCCAGTGTTCTGGTTTAGCTTTGGAATGCTCCCCAAAAGCTCATGTTGATAGCATAAGACCTAGTGCAGGAAGGTTCATAGTCCTGCATTGCTGGAGGAGGCGGGGCATAGGGGCATAGGCTTGAGGACTGTATCTATCCCTGGCCACTTCTTGCCCCTTTCTCTCCTTCTGGCTACCATGAGTTGAGCCCCTGTCCTGTGCCATACCCTGCTGCTGCCATGATGTTTCTGCTTTGGAGCTGGCCAGCCCTGGACTAAACCTCGGAAACTGTGAGCCCAAATTAAATTTTTCTTCTTTTTTTTTTTTTTTTTTTTTTTTTTTTTTTTTTTTTTTTTTTT
>PVLC010049374.1:0-10426 GCA_004027655.1 Graphiurus murinus | reverse complement strand
GAGGGGTTATTGGAAGTCTGTAGGAAAAGCACTATTTGGAAAGACGACCTCAGCACTGTGTTTGTTATCGTGTGTGTAAAACCTTTGATCCCAGAAAAGAGAGAGAGATAATAAAAGAGGTTCGAACCAGCAGCTTTTAGCCGGCGTCTTTTATTGGGGCCTCATGGCTGAAGGTTCAGCCTGGGGCGCCCGATAGCTGACCATCCAAGGGACAGAAGAAAGAGGCCAGGTCCTCCCTCACCACGTGTCAGCTTCTCTGATCTCTTGGTCCCAACTCATTGGCCTCCCAGGTCCCCTTCCCTGGCCACCTGCAGAGTGAAATCCATTAAAAAGGTTGAATTCCATTTGAAGTCTGGGTGACTATTTTGTTTTTTGGTACTGGGGATGAACCCAAGGGTATTCTATCTCTGAGATACACTTCCATCCCTCTTTATTTTGAAACAGGGTCTTGCTAAGTTGCTAAGGGTCTCAGTTAAGTTGCTGAGGCTGGCCTTGAACCTGTGATCCTCCTGTCTCAGCCTCCCAAGTACTGGAACTACAGGTGTGTGCTACCATGGCGGGCAAAGTCCGAGTGATTTTTTAATTTCCACAGAGGGGTAGACTCGGTGAGGTAGAAGCAAGAAGCAAGAATTGCTCTCTCTTTTCTGTCCTTTAGGGGCACAGGTCCATTTATATGCTTTCTCTGTCTGAGCATTGTTTTTCCTTTAAGCCAATTAGAAAGAAACGTGCATCAGGACACAGTGAGGCAGGATTCGGTGAGGCAGACCTGGAATCTTAGCTACTTGGGAAGCTGAGGCAGGAGGATTACAGGTTTGAAGCAAGCCTATGCACCTTAGTGAGACCATCTCAAAATAAGAAATTAAAAGGGCTAGGGCCAGGCTTGGTGGTGAGAGCCTGTAATCCTAGTACTTGGGAGGCTGAGTCAGGAGGATCACAGGTTTTCGGCCAACCTCAGCAATTTGGTGAATCTCTCAGAAATTTAGTGAGATCCTGTTTCCAAATAAAAAGTAAAGTAAGGCTGGGGGTGTAGCTTGGAGGTACAGTGCCTCTGGGTTCAACCCCTAGTACCACACACACATACAGAAAAAATAAAAATAAAAATATATAAAAAGGCCTGGGAATATAGCTCACTGGTAGTGACCCTGAGTTCAATCGCTATTACCAGAAAACAAAAACAAAAACAAAAACAAAAACAACCAACCCAACTCACAAAACCCTCTAAACAACAACATTAACAACAGATGCACATTGTAATAATGAGTGAAAGAAACCAGGCAGAAGGCAGTACCAGCTGTAAGATTCTGTGTATATAAATTCTAGAAAAGATAAAACTATATGGGGCAAAAAGCAGAGAAGTGGTGTGCACGTATGCCTTTATCAGCTTGTACCTAACAAAGATGTATGATTACAATGCACCAATTAAATAAAATAAAAAATAATAAAAAAGTAGAGAAGTGGTTCTGGTTGCTCGGAGTAGCCAATGGGATTTACTGAGCAGGAGAGGAAATCTTTTGGGAGCTACAAATGTTCTTTCTCTTGATTGTGATGGTTACATGACTACATAATTGCCCCAATTCATCGAACTGTGCACTGGTGGGTTTTATAGGATAGAAATAATAAATCAGAAGAAAAAATTTTATGCATGTATATATATACTTACTTATTTTTGCAGTACAGGGGACTGAACCCATAGCCTTGTGTATGATAGAGAAGTTCTCTACCACGGAGCTATGTCCCCAGCCTGCTAAAAATTTTTATTTTGAGGCAGGGTCCTTTATTGTGGGTGGCTACTGGGAATTGAACCCAGGACTGTTCTGCCTCTGAGCTACACCCACAGCCCTATTTTATTTTGAAAAAGGGTTTTGCTAAGTTGATGAGGCTGGCCTCGAATCTGGCATCTTCTTGTCTCAGCCTCCCAAGTACTGGGATTAACAGGCATGTGCCCCTGTGCCTGGTTCGTGTTCCTTCTCTCTCTCTCTCTCTCTCTCTCTCTCTCTCTCTCTCTCTCTTTCTCTTTCTCTTTCTCTCTCTCTCTGTGTATTTTATTCTGCCTTTTACTCCTGGTCTCTTCTTTTTCCCCTCCTTTTGGGTCTTTCTGGATGCGATTCTCTCCCTTTTTTCTTTCCATTCCTCCCTTCACTGTCACAAGTCTTTGTCCCTCCAGATCTCTGGACACCCCTCCCCCTGCCCCAAGCTGTTTCCTCTGTCTCTGGACAGGACTAATTTAGCAAATGCTCTAATCCTCTTAGGATGCCAGGTTGGCCTTGAACCAGCGATCCTCCTGCCTCAGTCTCCCAAGTACTGGGATTTGATTACAGGTGTGCAGCATGAAGCCTGGCAGCAGCTCCCCTTTTCGCTGGGTGCTTCTGGTGTGCCAGGCCCTTTACCTGTGGTTCTTGTTAACAACTCACTGAATCCTCACCACAGTTCTTTGGACAGGCTGGATGTAATCTCAATACTTGGGAGGCTGAGACTGTATCATGGCACGTTTCAGGCCAGCCTCAGCAACCTAGAGAGACCCGCAGCAATTTACAGAGATCCTGCTTCAAAATAAAAAATAAAAAAGGGTTGAGTACGATGGCCCTTGCCTGTAAGTTCCTGGAAGGTTGAGACAGGAGGATCCAGATTTGAGGCCAACCTCACCAACCTAAAAGACCTTATTGAATAATAATAATAATAATAATAATAATAATAATAATAATAATAATAGTGATGGGAGTGTAGGTCAGAGGTAGAATGACCTTGAGTTTAATCCCCAGTACCAATTTAAAAAAATAAGTACGTAAGTAAGTAAAAATAAAATAATAAAATAGTGCTGGGGGTGTAGCTTGGGGTAGCATGTCTTTACGTTCAATCCCCAGCACCAAAAATAAAATAAAGTAACATTTAAAAGAGGCTGGAGCCGGGCGTGGTGGCGCACGCTTGTAATCCCAGCATTCGGGAGGCTGAGACCGGAGGATCCAGGTTCCCAGCCAGCCTCAGCCACCTAGTGAGACACTCCGAAACTTAGTGAGACTCGGTTTCAAAATAAAGAATAAAAAATAGGGCTGGGGGTGTAGCTCGGAGGTAGAATGCCCCTGAGTTCAGTCCCCAGTACTGCGAAAAAATAAAAAAATTAAAAAAAAATAAAAGAGGCTGGAGGTCACTGGGTGTGGTGGCGCATGCTTGTAATCCCAGCATTTGAGACCGAAGGATCCAGGTTCATGGCCAGCCTCAGCTACCTAGTGAGGCCCTCCACAACTTAGTGAGACCTGTTTCAAAATAAAGAATAAAAAATAGGGCTGGGGGTGTAGCTCGGAGGTAGAATGCCCCTGAGTTCAATCCCCAGTAGGGCAATAAAATAAAATAAAATAAAATAGGCTGGGGGTGTAGGTTAGAGGTAGGACACCCCTGGCTTTAATAGTATCTGGCCGATAGTAAGAAAAATGTGTTTGAATGCTTGTTTCTCCCTCCTTCTGTCTTACTGAAACCGAATTTCAGTATTTACCCCAATTTGTCAAGTATTTGGGACAAATCTTTGGGAAGAAGGAAAAATAAATTTTCCTTCTAGCAAATTGGAGAAACCAGTGAACTTAAGCATTCAAGACCAAAAAAACTGGGTTCTCCCTGAACACAAGAATCATGTTCCTTTTTTTTCTTTTTCTTTTCTTTTCTTTTTTTTTTTTTTTTTTTTTTTTTTTTTTTGCGGTACTGGGGATTGAACTCAGGGGCATTCTACCTCCAAGCTTTACCCCCGGCCCTATTTTTTATTCTTTATTTTGAAACCCAGTCTCACTAAGTTGCAGAGTGCCTCACTAGGTAGCTGAGGTTGGCCTCGAACCCGGATCCTCCGGTCTCAGCCTCCCAAATGCTGTCTCATGTCCCTTTTAAGAGCTAGACTTTCTGGTAAGGTGTGATTATCAGAATGGACATGATTCAGCAGGTTAAGGTGGTGCACACTTGTAATGCTGTACTTGGGAGGCTGAGACAGGAGGATCCCAGGTTCTAGACCAGCTGCAGCAATTCAGTGAGTCCCACTGCAACTTAGTGAGACTCTGTGCAGCACGCTTGCTGCCTCAGTTTCCTTTTTTCTGCCGACTGAACTGAGAGCTTAACACAAATAATAATAATACAAAAGAGAGACAAGACAAGGCGCCACAGACAGACAAACACAGACCTCTCGAGGGGAACAATGTTCAACTTTATTAAATGAAGATAGGGTTTTTAAATGCTTAGAAAAACAAAGATGACCTCCAGCACGTGGGAAAAAGTCATTATCTCAAAAATTCCCCAAGACCAGGTGGAGACAATCAGGCCCTGAAGAAACATCTGTTATTTTCTTGAAGTTACTTATACTTTATCTAACAGCCTTATCTAACTGACCCCTTACAGGGAAAAGCAGGCAACACAGACCACAAACTTTCAAACACTTCGCTTTCTCAGGAATTACAAATTTATCACCTCCAAGGTTATATTATGCACAACGGGCACATACAGAAACTGGCTGAATTTTTTAATCGCTCAAATAGCCTTGACAGTATGCAGTCACTTTTAGCTCCCTGAGTCTTTTGAATTTAGCAAAAGTTTTTTTTTTTGCTTCCCACACTCTGTTTCAAAATAAAAATAAAATAGGACTGGAGTGCAGCTCAGAGGTAGAATGCCCCAGGTTCCATCCCCAGCAACACACACACACACACACACACACACACACACACACACACACACACACACTCCATGTCTCTGTGTCCTGGGTTGGTTCTTTCCAGACCCACGGGGACCAGGTTTTCAGGTCTTCATTCCTTTGGGTCAGTGATTAATCAGAGCATGTTATTTGTTAACAGGAGAGAAGGAGAAAGGAGGAAAAATGTCAGCTTTGGAGCCGGCCATCTGTTAGCTGCTGGGCCTGGAGCTCAGAAGTGGCCCCTGTTTTTTTTTTTTTTTTTTTTTTTTTGCGGTACTGGGGATTGAACTCAGGGGCATTCTACCTCTGAGATACACCCCCAACCCTATTTTTTATTCTTTATTTTGAAACTGAGTCTCACTAAGTTGCGGAGTGCCTCACTAGGTACCTGAGGCTGGCCGCGAACCTGGATCCTCCGGTCTCAGCCTCCCGAATGCTGGGATTACAAGCATGCGCCACCACGCCCGGCTAGAAGTGGCCCGTTATGTTACACACTTCTTGCCTGTGCCTCCACTTCTTCTGTCTGCCCCTCCCTGTGCGCGCCTCCCTCTCTCTCTCTCTCTCTCTCTCTCTCTCTCTCTCTCTCTCTCATTCTCTCATTCTCTCATTCTCTCTCCTCTCTCCCTTTTCTGGGAATCACATCTGAGCCCTCTCTTCCCCCTGCCCCAGTCCTGGTTCAAGTCCCCTTCATTCCTGCTTGGACTCTGCCTGGCCTCTTTCTGCCCCTGCCCCTGCAGAGCTCTGGGTCTGAGGCTGGGGGTGGGCAGGGGAGACTTTCTGCCTACAGCCATGATTCTGTGTGTGTGTGTGTGTGTGTGTGTGTGTGTGTGTGTGTGTGTGTGTGTGTGTTACTGGGGATTAAATCCAGGGACATGCCGAGGCTGGCCTCACACTGTGATCCTCTCACTGCAGCCTCCTGAGTAGCTGGGATTACCTGGGATTACAGGGGTGTACCACTGAGCCCGGGCAGGAATCTCCAAGCTACACCTCCAGCCCTGTTTTGTTTTGAAATAGTCTCGCTAAGTTGCTGAGGGCCACATTAAGTTGCTGAAGCTGGCCTCAAACTTTTTTTTTTTTTTTTCTTGCGGTACTGGGGATTGAACTCAGGGGCATTCTACCTCTGAGCTACACCCCCAGCCCTATTTTTTTATTCCTTATTTTGAAACAGGGTCTCACTAAGTTGCGGAGTGCCTCACTAGGTAGCTGAGGCTGGCTGTGAACCCGGATCCTCCGGTTTTAGCCTCCTAAATGCTGGGATTACAAGCGTGCGCCACCATGCCCGGCTGTCCTCAAACTTGTGATCCTTCTGTCTTAGCCTCCCAAGTCCTGGGATTATAGGGTGGGGCCGATGTGGGCGGGACCGACAGTGTGGGGTCAATGTGGGCATGACCAACAGGGTGGAGCCAATGTGGGCGGGCCAGCAGGGGTAGGGTATTGGGCAGGGTGGGGCAGGCTGGGGTCTACTGGGTTAGGATTTAAGCAGAAGGTCCCTAGGTAGAGTCTCACTTGAAGGAGCAGAGCTGGAGCAATCACGTCCAAGCACCTCCAAGCACTTCCAAACGCCTCCAAGAGCCTCCAAGGACAGGATCCAAGAACCCAGTGGTTTCCAGGTGAGTAGGGGCTGGGGCCCAATAATGGTACTGGGGATTGAACCCAGGGGCATTCTACCTCCAAGCTACACCCCCAGCCCTACTTTATTTTGAAACAAGGTCTCACTAGATTGATGAGTCTTACTATTTGCTGAGACTGTCTTCCAAGGGACCTATGATCGTCCTGTCTCAGCCTCCCAAGTACTGGGATTACAAGTGTGGGCCATCATGCCCAGCTTTCAGATTTCTTAAGAAAAAAAGCCTTAGCCAGGGGGAGGCTGAGACTGGAGGATCCAGGTTCGAGGCCACCCTCAGCTCTTAGTGATGCCCTCTGCAACTTAGTGAAATCCTGTTTCAAAATAAAGAATTAAAAAATAGACCTGTTGCTGTGGCTCGGAGGTAGAATGCCCCCAGGTTTCATCCTCAGTACGGGAGGGGGACCCCTTAATCCTAGAAAAGTAAAACTTGTAAGCAGAACAGGTTTTTTTTGTTGGTTTTTTTTTTTTTTCGGTACTGGGGCATTCTACCTCTGAGCTACACCCTCAGCCCCCCCCCTTTTTTTGAAACAGGGGTCTCACTAAGTTGTGGTAGCTGAGGTTGGCCACGAACCCAGATCCTCCAGCCTCAGCCTCCCAAATGCTGGGATTACAAGCATGCGCCATTATGGCCAGCTCTATCAGAACAGTTCTAAGGGCTGTTTATAAACTATCTCCCAACTTGTGAGAGGCTTTTAGAAACACCTTTTAGACTTTTTTTGTGGTGCTGGGCATGGAACCCAAGGGGGATTCTATCTCCAGGATACACCCCCAACCCTATTTTATTTTGAAAAGGGTCTCATTAATTTGATGAGTCAGTCTCACTTGTTGAGGCTGTCCTTGATCTTGCGATCCTCCCATCTCAACTTTCCAAGTACTGGGGTTACAGGTATTTGCCATGTTGCCCAGTTTTTTTGTGGTACTGGGGATTGAATCCAGGGGCATTCTACCTCTGAGCTACACCCCAAGCCCAATTTTTTATTTTGAAACAGGGTCTCACTAAGTTGAGGCCTAAGTAGGTGAGGCTGGCTGCAGACCCAGATCCTCCGATCTCAGCCTCCCAAGTACTGGGATTACAAACCAGTGCCACCACACCCAGCCTTGCCCAGCTTTTATTTATTTATTTATTTATTTATTTATTTATTTATTTATTTATTTATTTTTTGCGGTACTGGGGATTGAACTCAGGGGCGTTCTACCTCCGACCTATACCCCCAGCCCTATTTTTTTGTTCTTTACTTTGAAACCGGGTCTCACTAAGTTTCGGAGTGCCTCACTAAGTAGCTTAGGCTGGCCAGGAACCCGGATCCTCCGGTCTCAGCCTCCCAAATGCTGGGATTACAAGCACGCGCCACCATGCCCGGCGTTGCCCAGCTTTTTAATATAACTTTTCCAGGGAGGTGCTGGAGGTCCTACCTAGAGGCATTCTACCCCCAAACTCCACCCCCAGTCCCATGTTTTACTTGGTAAATCTTACTAAATTACTGAGACTGGCCTCTTAACTGCAATGCTATGGTCTCAAACTTCTCAATTACTAGGATTATGTGTGTACCACCACACCCAGCTGCATTCAAACCCTATTCATTTGGTACGGGGAATGGAACTCAGGGGCATTCCACCTCTGAGCTACACCCCCAGCCCTACTTTATCTTGAAATAGGGTCTCAGCTGGGCGTGGTGGTGCCCCCTTGTAATGCCAGTACTTGGGAGGCTGAGACCGGAGGATCAAAAGTTCACCACCAGCCTCAGCTACTTAGTGAAGCCCTTGTTTCCAAATAAAAGGGCTAGGGCAGAGACCTGGCAGAAGGCTCCCGAGTTCCACCCCCAGTCTGTCTCTGTCTCTCTGTCTCTCTGTCTGTCTGTCTCTCTGTCTCTCTGTCTGTCTGTCTCTCTCTCTCTCTCTCTCTCTCTCTCTCTCTCTCTCACACACACACACACACACACACACACACACACACACACACACACTAAAAGCAAATGAGAGTTGCCTTGTCCCAGTCGTCTTAGTTTATTTATCTTTGTGTTTAACAGTGTGACCAGGAAGTGTTCCCATTGGCGTCGGGGTTCCTTGGCGGCTGGACTCTAGGCGGACTAACCACCAGGGGGTCGTCAAAGAAGCACCTCGGAGAGAAGGAGGCGGCTGGGACCACGGCGGCGACCAGCACCGGGATAAAACACACAAAACACAAGCACCGAAGCGGCGGCGGCAGCAGCGGGAGCGGGCAGCGCGAGGCCGAGGCCGAAACCCAAACCCGCAGCAGCGCGTACGGGCGGGAGCGCAGCCAGGCCGAGCCCTCCAAGGGCGCTTGAAGCCCGAGAAGCGTGAGGAAGGCTGCGAGGGCCTGCCAGCTCCAAAACTAGCTCAGGAGGTGCCTCGTCGCTCAGCATCCAGGAGACCATAAGCTCCAGGCGAAGTTGGGGCTGAAACCCTTGGAGGTCAGTGCTGTCAAGAAAGAGGCGGGCGGAGTATCTGAAGCGCCTGGACGCGGCCTCGGAGGCGGGTCGCAAGCTGCGCAAAAAGCAGCCGAAGCCTGGAGGGGCCGGCGGCAAGGGGACCTGAAGAATAAGTGTTTCCTGTTAGAACGAGAAAAATAGGGTTTGGAGCTTGCTAGCGCTGAAAGGCCGCGGTCAAAATGGCGGAGCGGGATAGTGAGCCGTTCTCCAATCCTTTGGCCCCAGATGGCCACGATGTGGATGACCCCCACTCCTTCCATCAATCAAAACTCACCAATGACGACTTCAGGAAACTTCTCATGACCCCGAGGGCTGCACCTACCTCTGCACCACCTTCTAAGTCACGTCACCATGAGAAGCCAAGAGAGTACAATGAGGAGGAAGACCCAGCTGCACGGAGGAGGGAAAAGAAAAGTTACTATGTCAAGCTACGCCAACAAGAAATTGAAAGAGAGAGAGAACTTGCAGAAAAGTACCGGGACCGAGCCAAGGAACGGAGAGATGGTGTGATCAAGGATTATGAGGACACTGAGCTGATTAGCACCACAGCTAACTACAGGGCTGTGGGCCCCACTGCTGAGGCACACAAGTCAGCGGCAGAGAAAAGAAGACAGTTAATCCAGGAGTCCAAATTCTTGGGCGGTGACATGGAACATACTCATTTGGTGAAAGGCTTGGATTTTGCTCTGCTTCAAAAGGTACGAGCTGAAATTGCCAGCAAAGAGAAAGAGGACGAACTGATGGGAAAGCCCCAGAAGGAAACCAAGAAAGATGAGGATCCTGAAGATAAAATTGAATTTAAAACACGCCTGGGCCGCAACATTTACCGTCTGCTTTTCAAGAGCAAAGCGTATGAACGGAATGAGCTATTCCTGCCAGGCCGCATGGCCTATGTGGTAGACCTGGATGACGAGTATGCTGACACAGATATTCCTATTACTGTCATCCGCAGCAAGGCTGATTGCCCCATCAGGGAGGCCCCGACGACACTGACTACGAATAACATTGTCATCAGCAAGCTCACCCAGATCCTTTCATACCTGAGGCAGGGTACCCGCAACAAGAAACTCAAGAAGAAGGATAAAGGAAAACTGGAAGAGAAGAAACCTCCTGAAGCCAACATGGACATTTTTGAAGACATTGGAGATTATGTTCCGTCCACTACAAAAACACCTTGGGACAAGGAGCCAGAGAGATGCCGAGAACCGGAACATGATGGGGAGAGAGATAGAGACAGGGAACGAGAAGGGGAGCGGGAGGAAGATCGGGACCGCCAGAGAGAGGAGGAAAAGAAGAGGCACAGATACTTTCAGAAGCCAAAAGTAGACGATGAGCCCATGGATGTTGACAAAGGACCTGGGTCTGCCAAGGACTTGATCAAGTCCATCAATGAAAAGTTTGCTGGGTCTGCTGGCTGGGAAGGCACAGAATCGCTAAAGAAGCCAGAAGACAAAAAGCAATTGGGTGACTTCTTTGGCATGTCCAACAGTTATGCGGAGTGCTACCCAGCCACGATGGATGACATGGCTGTGGATAGTGATGAGGAGGTGGATTACAGCAAAATGGACCAGGGTAACAAGAAGGGCCCCTTAGGCCGGTGGGACTTTGATACCCAGGAAGAATACAGCGAGTATATGAACAACAAGGAGGCTTTGCCCAAGGCTGCATTCCAGTATGGTATCAAGATGT
>PVLC010049373.1:0-10457 GCA_004027655.1 Graphiurus murinus | reverse complement strand
TCAGCTCCAAGGAAGAGTAGAAAAAGCCCAGAAACAGACACCAGTCTATGCAAATACTGAATATATTGGAAAGGCAGCATTTCAAATCACAGGATATTTATCCAGTAGGTTGTGCTGGTAGAGTCTCAATGACAGAAAAAAGCTAGGTCCTTATATCTCACGTATGCCATGCTAAGTTCCAAATGACAATGTGTATGTGCATACACACACACACACGGAGGACAAAAAAGAGACTGAGAAGGAAGGAAAGGAAGAATTCATAAATAAAACACCAACCACAGAAACTATAAACATAATGCATTTAAGTAGATAACTCTATAGTACTCCTTTATTTCTTAGTTAATAAAAGTAAATCAGACAAAAACAATGTCAGATGACAATTGAAGAAAGATTTCCAACAACTGTATAAAGAATTTAGCTCTGCTTTAAGAGGAACTTTTACAGATTAGGCATTGGAGGGAAGTTGGAGCATCTGTTTCTCTTTTTTAATCCATCTCTTCCTACTTCCTCTTTGCCACCCTCCTCCCTCTTTAGTGGTATTGAGGACTGAATCCAGGAACATTCTACATCTGAGCTACACTCCCAGACCTTCTTTAATTTTTATTTTGAAATGGGTTCTTGCTAAGTCACAATGGGCTGACACAGGACCTCTGATCCTCCTGTCTCAGCCTCCCAAGTACTGGCTTTATAGGTGTGCAACACCATGCCCTGTGGGTGCTCCATTTAAAAACTAGGTAAAGAACACCTCTTTATACAATCAGTCATTCAGCAGTTAATTTTAAATCATATATGGTAGCTGTTATCCAAAGTTGACAACACCAAAGAAAATAGAAGTATTAAAAATAGACACATTAAAAAAGTTCAGTATTAATGGGAAATAAAAACCTAAGCCACGTATTGGCACAAAATGAGAAATAATTGTGTTGTACAGAGTAGTCAAAAAAAGGCCTCTTAGAATCCAAAAACTAATAAAAGATAAAACCCAGTGGCCAATTTACAAGCACTTCATGGGAATTGAAAGAAATATAAAAAGTAAAAACATTACAATGTAATTTCCTGCCTATCAAATTAGTAATAATTGAAAGGAATTATAAAATGCAATATTGATCAGAGGATAAGGAAGTTAGCATTTCTTTATGGAAAGTATATTAACTTTCAAACACAACAAAAATATGTAAGAAAAAGAAGCAAATATGATACAAACATGTTTTCTTAAAAGTCTCAAAATTAAAGTTTGAAAGAATATAGGAATTTCAGCAAAAAAAAGTGAAAAATATGCCTAATTGGAATGTTCTTGTAGAACTCTTTATAACTCCAGTCTTTCCTATCCAGTTGTTGTATTTTATTTCAGTCTTCATTTAGACTATTATTATTATGGCGCATACAACATTTTATAGATTACTTTTTTGACCTAACATTTTATATTACATTTTTTCTTTTTTTTAATGTGCTTTTATTGAAACATTATAGTCTCACATCATAATGTAAATCATGTTGACAATGACATATATGCACATGACACTTGGTGCCTCCACCTACCTCCACTTCCCAATACAGAGTACTGAGATTGACATTGGTATTTTCACATATGTACACATAGTCAACATTAATATTTCCATTAATGAACCTCAATCTTCCCTTCCATTCCCTTCCCTTAGAAGAGGCATATGTTTTCTCTGTTATTACATATTTTACTATGTGGCAACATATCTGTTATTTTTTTGACTCAATAAGATGTCAGCTAATGGATATACCTTCCTTCCTGCCAAATTCTTGGAGCTGTGGTCAATTGATAATAGCAAGACTGACACTTCACTACCAAACTCCATAATAACCAATGATTATCTTATAAAAGCTAGCAAAATCTTGACCAAAAAATACAAGCTGTTCCAGCCAGGCATGATGGCACATGCCTGTAATCCCAGTTCTCGGGAGGCTGAAACAGGAGGATTGCAGCTTCAAAGACAGACTCAGCAACATAATGAGACACTAAGCAACCAAGCAGGGCCCTGTATCCAAACAAAACTTAAAAAGCACTGGGGTTGTAGTTCACAGGTAGAATACCCCTGTATTCAACTCCCAGTAAAACACACACACACACACACACACACACACACACACACACACACAATGTTAACCTTTTTAAGAATACTATTTGAAGCCGGGCGTGGTGGTGCATGCTTGTAATCCCAGCATTCGGGAGGCTGAGACCGGAGGATCTGGGTTCACGGCCAGCCTCAGCTACCTAGTGAGGCACTCCGCAACTTAGTGAGACTCGGTTTCAAAATAAAGAATAAAAAAATAGGGCTGGGGGTGTAGCTCGGAGGTAGAATGCCCCTGAGTTCAATCCCCAGTACCGCAAAAAAAAAAAAAAAATACTACTTGAAAGATGGATTTATATCTAACTATCACAATAATCCTCTGGGTATTTAGTGCATATTGGGTCTTGAAATATTAATAAGAGAAAACAATCGCAATTAGTTATTTTTTTAAAAAAAAAATCCATGACATAAAGCCAAAAAAACCTCATTTCTGCATTTTCCATCAGTATTAATAGTTATGCAGTTTATTTCAGCAGTTAAAATTTACACTAAATAGATAGTTTAGGGTTTGATTCAAGATTGCATCTGAGTGAAACACCTCTCCTCAGGCACTGTGAGCTCGAATCATATCTGTCATAAAAGCAGCTTCTAGATGGAAGAAAAAAAGCAACAAAAAAGTGAACAGAACAACAAAATTTGAACTACAACTAAAGAGACCCCAGAAAGCCGACCAGGAAGAGCAAAGGAGTCCGACCACGTGGCAGCGGCACCAAGCCACCAAGCCACAGAGCCACAGCGGCAATTAAGCCAGCCGCCCAGCAGGGTACCTAACAACCAGGCTTGGAGTAAGCGACTCCAGAACTCTACATCCTAACCAGGCAGTAGATCCCTGCACCTTCCACAGCGACCAAAATGCTTGGGACGACCAGTGTAAGCCCCCACAGGACCACCCCAGCTCACCTCTCTCTCCAGAGCAGGAGCAGCAATCAACTGCACCACAGAGCATGAATCAAAACTGCCACAAATGCAGCTTCTTGAAGGAAGGAAAGAAAGGCAAAGCAGCAAAAAAAAAAAAAAAAAAAAAAAAAAAAAAAAAAAAAAAAAAAAAAAAAAATGAATAAAGCAACAAAAGCAGTGAACAGAACACAGGGAGAACAAAGGAGCCAGTGCGAGCATACGTGCATGTGCACAGCAGGGCAAGTGCTGTTAACTGGCGGCCACCATCTTGCCAGCCGCCATCTTGCCAGTCACCAAGAGCAGCATCCATTAGCACCAAGATCTCCAACTACCTCCTGCGTGCCCAACGACCAGAAGTGGAGTAAGTGACTACGGAATTCCACAACCTAATCAGACAGCATATCCCAGCGGGATCAACAGTGATTAAGAACACGTGGGACACCCCAGATCACGGCCTCCCACTGGAACCAGAACAGCAGGGATCTGTAAGTGAAATTGCACCCCCAGGGTGTGGGGGCCCCTATACAAAGTGCAGATTCAGTCACCTGCCTGTCAAGTGATTGGATAGACCAGAAGTGCCACCAGCAAAGGCAGAGAAAGAGACTCAGACAGGCCCTGTGGAGAGCTCACAGACACAAGCTTGCAGCGAGAGAGGCATCAGCGGAACCTCCTGCCTACACTGACAGAGCAAATAAGAATGCCAAGACATACTTGAAAATTTAAGCTCTGTACTTACAAACTAGCAGGTGTGTGTGTGTGTGTGTGTGTGTGTGTGTGTGTGTGTGTGTGTGTGTTATGTTTATTTGCTTTTACTCTGTTTTCATTTTGTATTGCCTTGATTTATTTATGTTTGTTTGGATGATTGGTTGCTTTGTTATTTTTTGCTTAGTTTGTTGAATCTCCTCCTTGTCCCTTTTACAAGCTTCACTCACTCTCTCCCATCTATATTCTTCTCCTCTTCTCTTTTCTTTTTCCTCTTTTCCCTGTCTCATATCAAGACTATCTCATACTACCACACTTAAAACTCTACATTGACCACCAGAATCCCCAACATATCTAGCATCTCTAATCTTTACAACATATCAACTCAGCACACTCAGCCTCTTATTCTACTAGATCATACCCTCTACTTTACCCTATTCTTGCATACATCACTGTGACTTCTCACCCAACCTTTACCACTGAACACAACCTGTCCCTGTATATACCAGCAGAAAACACTAAATCCCCACTGCAGAGATTGGATGAGAAAACTTGCAAGAGCAGCAAAGATATAAATTTAAGAACAGGGGAACCATGGGAAGGAAAAATAGCAAAGAAACAATAAGCCACCACAACCCCTCAATAACAGATCTCACCAACCCAGAATGGGAGAGATTACCAGAAGAACAATTCAGATCTTTAATACAGGAAACAATACAGAATTTTCGGAGAATGTAGGGAGAGTTGGAAAGAAATAAAGGAACAAATAAACAAAGAATCTGACACCCTGAACAGGAACCAAAGAGAAGCATTGAAGGAAGTGAAAGATGCAATAACTGAAGTGAAGGCATCAATACAAACTATAAACAGTAGATTAGACCACATGGAAAATAGAATATCACTCTTAGAAGATGACCATTCCAAAAATGAACCCATAGTACATAATTTAGAAAAAAAAATTGACAGTATGAATTGGATATGGATGAGATCTGGGCCAATTTTAAAATAGCCAACCTAAGAATAATAGGCATAGAAGAGGGATTATAAGTTGAAACTTATGGAATAAACAATCTTTTCAAAGAAGTAATATCAGAGAATTTTCCAAACATATAAAGAGAAGTTGACACACAGGTGCAGGAAACATATAGAACTCCCTTGAAACAAGACCAAAGAAGAGGTTCATCACGCCACATAATAATCAAGTTGACTAATGTAGAGGCTAAGGAGAGAATTCTAAAGGCAACAAAAGTAAAAGGCCAAGTGACATTTAGAGGCAAATCAATTAGAATCACTCCAGACCTCCCAAACCAAGGAGGGGCTGGAGTAACATATTCCAAACTCTGAAAGAAAATAACTTGCAGCCAAGAGTCTCTTACCCAGAAAAACTCTCTCTCAAAATTGACAGGGATATAAAAATCTTCCATGACAAACAGAAACTGAAAGAATTTATGTCTTCCAAACAGGCACTAGAGAAAATACTCAAAGAGATTAACTACAAAGAAGAACCAACAGGTAAACATCAGAACCAGAGAAATGATAATTTCCAGGAAACAAACAACTAAGCAAAGAAGAACAAACACTACCACAAACAGAAGTCAAAACTCAAAATGTTAGGAATTAAAAATCATCTCTTAAAAGGAACAATCCAGAATGAGGAAATAACAATTATCAACATCTATGCCTCAAACACAGGTGCAGCCACTTTCATAAAACAAACTTTGCATGATATAATGTCACACATAGATCCCAATACACTAATACTCGGAGACTTCAAAACTCCTCTCACATCACCAATCTTCTAAAAAAAAAAGGTCAGTAAAGATGCCTCGGACCTAAAGAATACCATAAACCAAATGGACCTGTTAGATACATACAGAATATTTCTCCCAACTACAGCTGAATTCACATTTTTCTCAGCAGCCCATGGAACCTTCTCCAAAATAGACCACATTCTGGGCCACAAAGAGAGCACTGGAAAATTCAAAAAATGTAACATAATTCCCTGCATCTTTTCAGACCACAATGTAGTGAAACTAGAAATCAACTCTAAGAAGACACAGAGTAACCATGTAAACACATGGAGACTGAACACCACATTGCTGAATGCAGATTGGGTCATAGAAGAAGTAAGGGGAGAAATTAAAAAATTCCTAGAAACCAATGAAAAGAGAGACACAACATATGAAAACCTCTGGGACACCTTGAAGGCAGTACTAAGAGGAAAATTTATAGCACTGTGTGCCCACATAAGACGAACGGAAACTCACCAAATAAACAACCTAATGACACAGCTCAAAGCCCTTGAAAAACAAGAACAATCTAACCCCAAAGCTAGTAGAAGACAGGAAATTATGTAAATCAGAGTAGAAATTAATGAAGTAGAGAATAAAAAGATAATGCAGAAAATCAACAAAACCAAAAGCTGGTTTCTTGAAAAAATAAACAAGATAGATAAACCATTGGCCAACCTAACCAAAAGAAAGAATCAACCCAAATTACCAAAATAGGAGATGAAAAAGGTGATATTACCACCAATAGTGTGGAAATACAGAGGATCATCAGAAACTATTTTGAAAAACTATACTCTAACAAAATGGAAAATCTAGAAAAATTTTGACACTTTTCTAGATACATATAACCTTCCTAAATTGAGTCAAGAAGATAAAGAAAACTTATAGTAGTCTTTAGGTCTGAGGCCAGATATTTTTCAAAGTGAATTTTATTTTATTTTATTTTATTTTTTTTTTTTTGCGGTACTGGGGATTGAACTCAGGGGCATTCTACCTCCGAGCTATACCCCCAGTCCTATTTTGTATTCTTTATTTTGAAACCGAGTCTCACTAAGTTGCGGAGTGCCTCACTAGGTAGCTGAGGCTGGCCGCGAACCTGGATCCTCCGGTCTCAGCCTCCCGAATGCTGGGATTACAAGCGTGCGCCACCACGCCCGGCTTCAAAGTGAATTTTATAAAACATTTATAGAAGAGCTAATCCCAATATTCCTCAAATTCTTCTGGAAAATAGAAAGAAACAGGACCCTCCCAAACACATTCTATGAAGCTACCATCATATTAATACAAAAGCCAAATAAAGATAGCTCAAGAAAGAAAATTATTGATCTATATCACGGATGAACTTAGATGCAAAACTGCTAAACAAAATACTAGCAATGCGCATTCAAAACCACATCAAGAAAATTATACACCATGACCAAGTTGGGTTCATCTCAGGGATGCAAGGCTGGTTCAACATATAAAAAACAATCCATGTAATCCACCACATAAACAGAATCACAGACAAAAATCACATGATCATCTCAATTAATGTTGAAAAAGCATTTGACAAGATCCAACACCCATTCATGCTAAAAGCACTGCAGAGAATCGAAATAGAAGGAATGTACCTCAAAATCATAGAGGAAATATACAGTAGGCCCACAACCAACATTATATTAAATGGAGAAAAACTGCAAGATTTCCCACGAAAAACAGGAACAAGACAAGGATGTCCATTATCACTTCTTCTGTTTAATATAGTACTTGAGACTCTAGCCAAAGCAATAAGGCAAGAGAAGGAAATCAAAGGGGTAAAA
Source organism: Graphiurus murinus (assembly GCA_004027655.1). NCBI lineage: Eukaryota > Metazoa > Chordata > Mammalia > Rodentia > Gliridae > Graphiurus > Graphiurus murinus. The sequence goes on along the minus strand of PVLC010049373.1, from coordinate 3,167 downwards.
ATAGGGAAAGAAGAACTAAAACTATTCCTTTTTGCAGATGACATGATACTATACTTAGGAAATCCAACAAACTCAACCAAAAAACTTATAGAACTGATCAACAAATTCAGCAAAGTATCTGGATACAAAATCAATCTTAAAAAAAATCAGAAGCTTTTCTGTATGCCAACCATAAATCCACTGAAAAAGAAATCCAGAAAACAATTCCACTCACAATAGCAACCCGAAAAATAAAATACTTAGGGATAAACCTAAACAAAGATGTAAAAGACCTCTATAAGGTAAACTATAAAAAGTTGAAAAAAGAAATTGACGAAGTCCTTAGAAGATGGAAATACCTTCCATGCTCTTGGATAGGCAGAACAAATATCATCAAAATGGTCATCCTCGATGGGCATGGTGGCCCATGCTTGTAATCCCAGCATTTGGGAGGTTGAGACTGGAGTATCCGGGCTCGCGGCCAGCCTCAGCTACCTAGTGAGGCAGTCTGCAACTTAGTGAGACCCTGTTTCAAAATAAAGAATAAAAATATAGGGCTGGGGGTATATCTCAGAGGTAGAATGCCCCTGAGTTCAATCCCCAGTATTGTAAAAAAAAAAAAAAAAAAGGTCATCCTCCCAAAAGTGATATACAGATTCAATGCAATATTCATGAAATTACCAAGGTCACTCATTCCAGACATAGAAAAATCAGTCCTTAAATTCATCTGGGAAAACAAAAAGCCCAGGATATCCAAAGTAGTTCTTAGTAATAAGAACCATGCAGGAGGTATCACAATACCTGACTTCAAACTCTACCTACAAAGCCACAGTCATAAAAACAGCATGGTATTGGCACAAAAACAGACACATAGACCAATGGAGCAGAATAGAAGACTCAGAAACAGACCCACGTGCTTACAGTATATTGATTTTTGACAAAGGAGCCAAAAATATACACTGGAAAAAGATAGCCTCTTTAACAAATGGTGTTGGCAAAACTGGTCAGCCATATACAGGAAAACGGAAATAAACCCCACTTTCTCACCCTGCACAAGAGTCAACTCAAGGTGGATTAAAGACCTGGAAGTCAGGCCAGAGACCTTGCATTTACTTGAAAAGGGCATAGGCCCAACACTTCAAAACATAAGCACAGGCAAAAACTTTCTCAGCAAGACCCCAAAAGCACAAGCAACTCAAAGGAAGATCAGTACATGGAACTGCATTAAACTGAAGAGCTTCTGTGCATTAAAGGGAACTATCAAGAACCTCAACAGAGAGCCCACAGAGTGGGAGAAAATTTTTGCCAGCTACTCTTCTAATAGAGGTCTAATATCTAGGATATTCAGAGAACTCAAGAAACTCACAGCTAAGAAAACAAATAACTCAGTCAAAAAACGGGCAAAATATCTAAATAGACCACCAAAGAAGAAATACAAATGGCCAATAAATGTATGAGGAAATGTTCTAAATCATTAGCAATCAGAGAGATGCAAATCAAAACTACCTTGAGATTTCACTTAGCTCCAATCAGAATGGCAATAAAAAAAAAAAAAACACAAACAACAACAAATGCTGGCAAGGGTGTGGAGAAGTGGGAACCCTAATACACTGTTGTTGGGATTGCAAATTAGCGCAACCACTTTGGAAAACAATATGGAGGATCCTCAAACGAATGGAAATGACCCTACCATATGATCCAGCAATACCACTTCTGGGTATCTACCCAAAAGAATGGAAATCAAACTATCAGACCAATGCATGTGTATCTATGTTTATAGCTGCGCAATTCACAATTGCCAAACTATGGAAACAGTCTAGATGTCCATTGACAGATGAATGGATTACAAAACCATGGGATATGTACACAATGGAATTTTACTCAGCCATAAAGAAGAACAAAATCATGTTCTTTGTAGGGAAATGGATGCAACTAGAAAACATTATGTTAAGTGAGTTTAGTCAGTTACAAAGAGTAAAAAAGCACCTGTTCTCCCTAATATGCGGATGCTAAGGAAAAAATGGGGCATAAAAGTGTCTCCAGATGAAAAATTATAAACCCTCGATAAGCAAAGAAGTTGACTTAACTGAAAGGGATGAATGACGGGGGGGGGGGGGACACCCTAATGCACCTGATGTACTTTCACAAGTATATCAAGGTCAATCACTAAACTGAACTTGAGAAGGAGGGAGGCCAAGGGAGTGGGGTGGGAATTGGGGAAGGGATTAAATGAGAAATGTGTGCATATATGCCTTTATCAGCTTGTACCTAACAAAGATGTATGATTTTTATAAAAAATAAAAAATTTAAAAAATAGATAGTTTTGAACCTTCTTTTGGGTTTTTTGTTTAATAACAAAGACAAAATTTATATACCATTAGGAAAGCATATCTGCTGTCATGATTTTTTTAAATGACTGAAATAAGCAGAAAATAATAAAGTGCAACATTCCTTTTGTTGTTAATTAGTGTTGAGAGATTCACAGAAAAGTTGCTAAAGATGGGAACAAGTGATTATTAGAACATTTACACAGTGTGGGAGGTTTGCTGTGGAGATGGCTGAAAATTAAAAATAATGTCTCACTTATGGTATTTGCTAGATTCTACTTCAAGAATCCAACAGCTTTTGCTGAGCTATTAAAGGAAAGATGTACTGGAAAAGATATATCATCAATGTAAAAAACACATTATAGAAAAACTGTGTGAGTCTAGTCACTATTGATACAACTGATTTAAATAACAGTCTCTTTAAGTAATCATTGTGGATAATCACAGGTGTAGCAGAACACTTGAAATTAATTCATTGTATCATTAGTCTTTTCAAGTTGAAGCCTCACTTTCATAAAGTGTTATGGAATATTACTGGTGCTGTTAATCTTATGATTTTTAAGATGTCTTCAAATTATAGTGGAGTCTGTACAATATTGTGTGATGTATTCAATTTACACTCTTTTATGGCATGGCTTATTTGATTTAGAGAAGTGGTTTTGAGCTATTCATGTTGATGCATGTATCAATAATTTATTTGCTTTATTCATTATTATAAACTGATAATCCACCTGTTGGTATACATTTGATTTTTATATCCTTATTGGGGCATTGTAATTATATATCATAGTGAGATTCAAATCTTTTATAAAACATTAAAATTTTTTTGATCATTTTGTGCAAGGTGCTTAAGAGATTAGT
>PVLC010049372.1:0-10458 GCA_004027655.1 Graphiurus murinus | reverse complement strand
GTGTGTGTGTGTGTGTGTGTATTGCTGGGGATTGAACCCAGGGACATTATACCTCTGAGCTACACTCCAAACCCTATTTTGTTTTCTTTATTTGGAAATAGCTTCTCACTAAGTTTCTAAGAGCCTTGCTAAATTACTAAGGCTGACTTCAAACCTACAATTCTACTGTCTCAGCCTCCCAAGCATGGGGACTACAGGTGTCTATCACCATGCCTGGCTTACAGTAGGTTCTTTAAAATCTCTTACTTCCGAGACTTATAATCCTAAAAGGATTGATGTCAGTAGAAATACTAGAAATAAAGATATCAAATGCTTTCAAGAATGAAGTCTGACTCTCATGAATCATCTATAAGTGAAAATACATATAAATTTAAACTGACATAAGGTGTAAAGGAGCAAATGCCTTTTAACAGATCTCTTTTTTTGTTTTAGGAATTTGTCATTCCCTTCACCCTACCAACACACACACACACACACACACACACACACGTGATTATCTCATCACCAAGTACCATTTATTGGAATGAGGAAGTCATGTGTACATGTAAAGGTCTCTACCGCAGGCTGTAAGTACCTAGAGGGCAGGAGCCACAGGCCCAGTCATTTCTGATCATGCAAACTCAGGGCTGGGGAGGATCACAGGCTGAGATGCAGGAAGACAGGATACCTCATGCCCCTTCTTTGTCCAATGCTTTGTCAGAGGTCTACAATTACAACAAACTAACATGGAGCAAGACTATGGGGTTTTGTTAGACCCCATGTCTTCCTGCGCTCCTAGAGTTAAGAAATAGGAAAACATTTTCACCCTGTACTCAAGATCTCAGGATCCTGTTGGTAAAAATCTTGACTCTATATTTAACTTTGTGAGTTGGATTTGTTCCCTTCTCAACCACCATACTCATTGAACTTATCAAAATTTCCAGATTCTTTTAGGGGCTTCATCAGTTTTGAACTCCCCACCCGCCCTGCAGCCCAGGAGAGCAATTCCAAGATCCAGAAAGAAGAAACATTCTAGCCGTCCTTGCCTCTCCTTGCCAAGTGAACCACCCGACTTTCTCAGAAGCGTGCAAGAAGATTATATCTTCATCCAGTCTGCCGTACGGATGCACGAAGTTAACACCAAGACACATTCTGTGGGGGAGTGAGAGCATTCAAGTGTGACATACGACTTCCATCACTCAGCCCTCAGCCTGCATCTATTTTTGCCTCAGCAATATTTGGAAGAGCAATAGCCTGTTAGTATATTTAGGTACAGGATCATGAGTTTCACAAACAATCAGTTTCATGTGACAATTTTCATAGGACCTAGACTGCGCCAGTATAAAATATCTTTAGGTGTACCTTCCTCCCAATAATATATATACTTTAAGAAATAAATATATTAATTAATTCACCATATGAATTGATAATACACTACTGACAGCATCTATGTCAACAATCTATTTCAAAGATTTCTCTGACAATGGGTGATATTTAGTCTCTTAATTACTTAGTCTTATTGATTTTGTTGTTTGTTTTTCTGTTTGTTTGTTTGTTGGGTGTTGAGGATGTTAAGCACATGTAGTACATTGAGCTATAACACCAATCGAGAATGCCCCTAGGTTCAATTCCCAGCACTACCAAAAAAAAGTAAAAAATAAATCCTCCCACCAAAAAAAAAATGATAAAAGAAAACTTTGACTTGGGTTCAAGATTTGACATTTGACATTTGGTTGTGGCTCATACATCTTTTGGAAAAGTTCTTCATGTTGAAGGAAGATTGTTTAGAGAATAAAGCATAGGAGATCATTTTTGCCAGGCTCATCACCTCAGAAATGATTCACCATTACTCCCATTATTCCCCATTCATGAAATCTCCTTGACTCCTTTACAGCTGTTTAACTCGCACTATGATGATACACATGCTGTCAGTTTTGCCTCAGAAAAATTGAGCTGTTTTTCAAGAAGGATATAAATTCAAATGCCTCCAGGAAGCCACCCAGAAATACGCAATCCACGCATCACTCTATGTTCCTATAGCACATAGAATTCATAGCACTTCTTTAAATATGAAAATGTATGAAATTTGGTTTCAAGTATGGAGACCATAGTCCAAATCATTTGTTTACATTTTGAAGACTGAATTCCTACCTGTGTAATTTACTGCCTGAACAAGTCCCTTAACTCTCTGAACCTCAGCCTCCTTCCTTATGGAATTTTGATTTCAGGGATATTTAATGATTACAAAACAATGGAGAAATATATCAAGAATAGAGAGTTTTCAGTTGAGTACGGTGGCACACTCCTGTATGTAATCTCAGTACTTGGAAGGCTGAGATAGGAGGATGGCAAGTTTGAGGCCAGCCTGGGTATCTCATCTTAGAAAGACCTTGTCTCAAAATGGGGGAGAGGAGGCTCAGTGGTAGAATGGCCCTGGGTTCATTCCTCAGTATCATAGCACCCCCCTAACACACACATACATACAGAATGAAGAATTTTCTACTGAGAAATGGCAAGGCCATGTGCATAATCTACTTCTACACCAGGACCCTTGAAATGATGGTGATGTTGTGCACTAAAAGTAGGGAGGGATTCTTAGTGAAGGTCCAGAGTTTGTCCTGGTCTTATTCAGCTGACGAAGTAAGGAAGTAGTTTGTTGTTGTTGTTATTGCTGTCTGTCTGTTTTCTTCTGATGGCAAAATTCAAAATAGGGGTCAAGATTCCATGTAAACCAAAGAAAATAGACTGAGGAACAAAGGCTTTTGTTGATCTTGAATCAGAATATAAAGTCAAATTGGCCCTGAAAAAAAGACAGAGAAAATATGGGCACAGATATGTTGGAGTATTCAAGTCAAACCATGTTGAAATAAATTGGGTGTTGAAGTACATTGGTCCACACAGTCCTGACAGAGCCAGTAATAACTTTGTGCCACTTTAGAGGAATCCCCTAGGGTGTATCAAAGAAGTGTTTAGTCCTCTTCAATGTTGGAAGTCATACCAAATAGGATAATACCACCAGTTGACTTCCAGGAGAGAAGTAGGGGGAGCCTGCATGCAGTTTGCTTCATAGGAAATAGCTGAAAAGGCTGTAAAGCAACACAGGGATAGACTGTGGGTATATCTGAATCTTTAAGAGCAAATGAGCTGAAGTTAGAACTCACTAGAATCCATGACAAAAGATTATGGAAATAAGGCAGTCAGGTCCTTTGACAGGCTGGCAGAGGGTATAATAGCATTAGCAGAGGAGCTGGCTTTGAGAGGATGAGGTATGATGCTGATGGTGGAAGGTGTGTAGGCCATGATGATTATAATGGCTGAAATAATGCTTATGGGTTTGTCAGATAGATTTGGATGAGACTTCCATTATCATTTTTCAGGAATGTCTGGACAGAGACATGGGGTGGTGGTTTCATTTTCTAAAGCACAATGGGACCTTGTATACACATATGAAAATTACCTAACAGAGCACTAACAATGACGTTTATCTCTCAGCCCTGTGAGAGTACACACTGAGGTTGGTGTTGATGGTAGCGTAATAGGCGAAGCAGATGTCGAGTTTGCAACTCATGAAGATGGTGTGGAAACTATGTCCAAAGACAAAGCAAATGTGTAACACAGATATGTAGGACTCTTCTTGAACCCTACAGCAGGAGCCAGTGGTGGTGATTATGGTAGCCAAGTGATGGGAGTGTGGGACTGTCAGTCCAGTCCAATTATGATGGCCCAGACAGTCAGCAGCTGAGCGGTAGCTATGGGAGCAGCTGTGATGGCCAGAGCAGCATGAGTGGATCCAGCCAAGTGTTACAGGGAAATTAAAGTGATTTTCAATCAAACATCTCTTAGGTAGCCAAGGAACAATGAACAGCAGTTTCTATCATCATGGAAGCCCATCAATATGACCATGAATGGATTGGGAAGGAGGGATTTCTAGTATGCCCAGTATGAGTGGACAAGGGGGAATATATTGATCTTGATCACTGACTCTTGTTCAACTTTTCATATTTATTTATTTATTTATTTATTTATTTATTTAGTGATGCTGGGAATTGAATCCAGGGGCATTCTGCCTCTGAGCTATACCTTCAACCCTTTATTATTATTATTTTTTAAATTTTTTTGACTTGCTAAGTTACCACAAGCTGGCCTCAATCCTGAAACACTCTTGTCTCAGCCTCCCAAGTACCTAGCCAACATCCTAGAAGAAAAACAGAACTTCGGTTTATCAGTTTTTGCAATACAAGCTGGTAACATGTTTTCTCTGTAAGAAGAAGCCAGGATTGTTTTAATGACTTGTGATTCAGTAATTTTTTTTAACACAACAGCTATACAGGATGTAATAGTGAAGTTGAGTAAAATACAGCTGTTAAACATTTTTTAGCTTTTCTCAAAGTTTACATCATAGGTTGTACTTCAGCAGTAAACCACAGGTTCATGAACAGCATCAGCAAAGTAATGAGACTCTTAGCAACCTAGCAAGAACCTGTTTCCAGAGGGAAAAAAAGAATAATTTTTAAAAAGGACGGGTGTGTAGTTTGATGGTAGAATGCCCTTGAGTTCAATCCCTCGTGCAACACACACACACACACACACACACACACACACACACACACACACTTTTCTTTAAAGCTCAATATAGGACCTAAGTCTATAATTAAAAGGGAAACATTTGCTATGTGTTAATTCTGGTTTTATTTAATAACCTGTAAGGTATATAAGTTTAAACTTTTTCTTTTAAGTTAATGAGGAAAATCTGATATGTAATTACAATATTTTGGGGTTTTAGCCTTGTTTGCACGAAACCGTATGACCTTGACTACAGGGCTAAGTAAAACTTGTCAAATAAATCTTTCCTTTAAAAACTGAAAAAATAAAGAAAAGAGTGGAGAATAAGATTCACAGTGCTATTTATTTATTTTATGAACAATAATTGTGAAATTCTTAACATAATGGACAGAAATATGTGTAGTACTGACCAAAGTAGAATTACCATCTTATCTAAAACTGTTATTTTAAGGTGGTTGAGTAAATAATGATGATCATCAATTCCTCATCACTAAGCCTTAGATAATCAACTTATAAAGAGAAAAGGAGAGCCGGGCATGGTGGCGCACGCTTGTAATTCCAGCATTTGGGAGGCTGAGACCAGAGGATCTGGGTTTGTGGCCAGCCTCAGCTACTTAGTGAGGCTCTCTGCAACTTAGTGAGACCCAGTTTCAAAATAAAGAGTTAAAAGTAGGGCTGGGGGTGTAGCTCGGAGGTAGAATGCCCCTGAGTTCAATCCCCAGTACCGCAAAAAAAAAAAAAAAAAAAAAAAAAAAAAAAAAAAAAAAAAAAAAAAAAAAAAAAGAGAGAGAGAAAAGGATTGTTTTAGCTTCCAGTTTTAGAAGTTTAAGTCCAAGGTCAGCTGGGCCTGTGGCAAGACAGCACCTCAAGTAGGAGTATGCAACAGACCTAAGATGCTTACCCCAAGGTAAAGAGTGAAAGAGAAAGAAGGTACTGGGGTCCCATTAAACCCCATCAAGGGTGTCCCCTGCATGACCTAACGGCCACTCCTTAATGACCCCACCACCTCCCAACAGTGCCACTCCGGAGACCAGAATTTAACACACAAACCTTTAGAAGACATTAACCATCCCAACTGTAACAATGACATATATGTTTATGTATATTTATATATAGTATCCTGGTAAGCACCAGCTAGAGAGATGACTAATTAGGTTCGGAGTTTGAAAGCCTACTGAGAAGCAGGAGTTTATTTATGTAGAATTCTAAAAAAAAAAAAAAAAAAAAAAAAAAAACCACACATTTAAAAGATATTAAAACAAACCACTAATAAGCCAGTTTATGGGAAATAATAAAATAAATATTTCTGTTTTTAAATGTTATCTGTAATAAACAGAGATGAACTCAAACATTCACGTAGAAGGATGCTTGTCAAATTATCTATAACACTGATAAATTTCTAAGAAATACTGTCTATACAATATATGATCATATGTCCACTAAAAGAACATTTTAGATAACATAAGTATTTTTATAATATAGTAAATATTCAAAGATTATTAATTTTAATAAGTAGATGATTTTGAAAGTATGGTTTCTTGTTTATTTTAGTGTATAAAAATCCAAAGTCAAAATCATGGATAAGAAAAAAAGTTACAGTGATATACACTTGGCAATGGGAACTTATTTCTTATGCGTACTTTCTGTATTTTAAAATTCTCCACAATGCAAATACTAGTTTGCAATCAGAAAGGAAATGATAAACATATTTTTAAAAAATATGACATATTACAAATATAATTTTTAAATAAAAGTTATGACTCCAAAGCATATTTTTATTCACAGCAAGAAAAATAGGAAGCAAATACATTTTTTCTGATTTCTTAAAAGAGTGTAATTCCTCTAGTGAGTGAATGTTGTTTTATAAATATTATTCTCCAATTATAGATACCAAGGATCTTCATAGGAATGACTTTTTCCAGGAGTGGGGTCAGAGATGTACAAGGTGAGCCTGGAATATCTTAACATTCCAGAGAGTAAGGACATGCTCAAGGAATGATTTTCTGGCAAAAGGCACAGAAGGCCCCTCAGTGACCAAATATGGAATAGTTGGGAAAATACCGTAATAACTGAAATGTATTATAATCCATAGTTTAAACATATATCCCAAAGTTCATACCAATATGTAAATGACAAATGATTAGTAGATGATAAGAGATAGGCAGGTAGATTGGGAAATGAATAGATAGATTGATCTATGCATAGATGATACATTGATGATGATGGTGATGAAGATAGATAGATAGATAGATAGATAGATAGATAGATAGATAGATAGATAGATATAGATACAGATATATAGAAAGTGAAATTTCTTCCCTATTGTAGAATTGCAAGTAATAAATGAGGTTTTAATAATTATACTGTGGTTACATGAGATATTGACATTTGATGAGATTAGTTCTAGTTTGGTAAAGTTTTATAAATTTAAACCTACTTCAAGACAAAGAACTTAAAAATGAAGGCCATTTAAATAAAACAATATCGTGTCTTTATATTATGAAGTTAAATATAATGGTTTAGAAAATTAGAAAGGAGAAAAGAAAAATAATTACTATCCATAGATATGTGACAGAAAAATAATTTTTGTTGCCTGTGGTTGTTACTGAATACTTTTAAACTAACGCATTCCAAGGGAAGTGTCTATCCAAAGAGAAACTAGAGATGCTTCTTGACTTTGTTCACATCTGTGACCCTGAGCTCCTACACAGGATACTCGACAGTTTCTGGTGTTCTGACTTACATGAATTGAATTCACATGTTCAAACATGGGAGAACGGGGGGCTAGAATCAGGCATGCCAAAGAGGGCCTCCTGCTAACTACTCAGAGCATATTTCCGGCCTGGAAACCACCATCAGCCCATCCCATCTGGATAGCATTAGCAGGAATTTCAACTGGTGGCATCTGAACCCCCCTATGGGCATAAAGGGGCCTGATGAGAGCTTGAAATAGTCACAAATTTTTCAGAACTGGGAGGAGAGTAAATATTAATTTCAAATTGTGCAAGATGGCTCTTTGTAGTATGGAATCTTGGTTAAAATATATATTTTATGGTTTATATATATATATATGTGTGTATATATATAAATATGTATGTACATACATATATAGCATCAAATATATTATAATATATATAATATATAAATATATATATAATCAAAAGTAGTAACAAAATATCTACCTGGCCAGGTGTCATTAACTTGTAAGTGAACAAACGAGAGGCGTCACAACGAACATGCCCTCTTTTCCTGTTCACTAGAACCCTATATCTCAGTAGGGATTGTGACCTCCATCCCCCGCCACCCCAACCCCTAGGAATGATGGCTGAGAGGTAGGCAATGGAGAAAAGCAAGCTCACGCTTCCATTCCTGGGAGCCAGCACAGTGATCCTGTTCTCTTTAGTAGGAACTAGGTTGTTGCTATAGCAACAACCAAGTGATGGACAGATTTTTGAATGTGCTGTGGTCTACTGTGATAAGAGCTTCCAGGATATTCACTCAGTATTTTCAAACCTGCTAAAATGTGCACACTGTGTAATGATACTAAATGCTTATGTTTCAAGATCAATTGTAAATGCCTTTCCTTTTAAAAATTGAAATGATAGACTCTGAGCTATTTTTAGTTCCAAATAACCATTTGTGCTAATGTTGGTTTTACTCACCAGCATGTCAAGTCGAAACTTTCATTCTTTGTGCAGCATTTACTTGTTTTGAGGAAGGTCGAACTGAACTAATAAAAACATATAGTGTCCCCTCGACAACAGGAACTGCTTTTTGAGGTGACTTTAATACCAGGCATCATATAGGTTCTAAGAAACTATCAAAGTAGAAACACAGTAGCATGCTTTGGACTTTCTCTTGCTGTACATATTTCATATATTCTGTGAAGAAACCCCTATACCTACAAAGCGATTTATTGTGGTTGAAATAGGAGTGAGTAATGCCCAAACTACAGTCGCTGTTTTTAGTAATCAAAATTCCATTCTCTAAGCTTTATGCAAAATGCCCCTGACTTCCATTCATCTAAAATGTTTTTGACACCCACCAATAGAAAAAGATGCAGTGAGATTGCTACAGTTTGCATCTTAAATGTTCCCCAAAGGGCAGAGTTTTGAAAGCTTGATCTCAGCCTATGATGCTATAGAGGGGTAGTGAAATCTTTAGAAGGTAAGGCCCAGTGAAAGGAAGCGAGGTCATAGGGGAGTACCCTTAAAAGGAATGTTGAGACCCCTGCTCCTCCTCTCCCTCTGTATTATTGTTTTGATCTATAAGATCTCCCAAACAGTTCATGCATTGAAGGCAATAGAGCAATGTCCAGAGGTGGGGATTTTAGGATAATTATATCATGAGGGCTGTAGTATCATCAGTGGGTTAATCCATTTGATAGATTAATAATGTGAATGGGCTACTGGGAGGCAGTAAAAACTGTAGGCAGATAGATCATAGTTGGAGAAAGGAGGTCACTGTTGAAGTGCCCTTAGGAACTGTATTATTTCTCTCACTCTCGCTCTCGCTCTCTCTCTCTCACTATGAGGCAAAATAATTCTTCCTTTAAGGTGTTTTTCTCAGGTGGTTGTCACAGATGCAAAGCTGACTAGCAAACCTCTCTTTCCTGGCCACTGAGAGATGAGCAGTGCCTCCTCTCCCAAACACTCCCACCATAACTTGCTGCCTTGCCTCAAGCCCAAAGGCAACAAGGCCAAGCTACCATGAGCAAAAATATACCTTTCATCCTTTTAAGTTCATTTGTCTCAGACACTTGTTATAGTAATGGAAAGCATACAACTGCCAGAATTTGAAGCATGTGGCCACTCAGAACATGGCTTAGCAAAGGTCCTACTGATTCCATAGCTAATATCTGAAGAAACAATCTTTTGAAAATCCAGGTGAACCTTTCAGTGAATTTGTATAATTATAATGAAAGCTTCTTTGATAGAATGCAGATCGGCTCTTCTAAGAATCATAAGCTAAGAGTCATCTGTCTGCAGGTAATGACCTTCAGATTAGTTTTCCTAAGTAAACATTTTATTGACTCATGTTAAATGCAAATAGAGATAAGTGTTCAGATCACTAATGTCTTTAGCTCAATTAATTTCCACCAAAAGACCCTATTCGTATAACCAGCATTTAAAGTAAGAAATAGAATAGCATAAGAAGCAAGCAAAGTTCTTCTCAGCAAGCCACTATCTGCCAACAGCGACCGTGTCCCAACTCCAGAAGTCTGTTCAACCTGTTTCTGAACTTTCTATAAATGGAATTACACAACAGGCTCTGTGTTTTCTTCACTTAACCCAGCATTATGTTTGTGAGATTCTTCCATGCCATTGCTGGTGGTAATAGTGCATTGGTAATCATCACTATATATTGGTGATATATATATATATAAAATCATATCGGTAATTATCATCATATATTTCATCTATGCTTTCATTAATGAGATGATCCAGACCAACTCTGGGAAATAGTGACACTTGTCAAAATAACTTTTCCTGGATGCTAGAAAGCAATAGCAATAACAGAGTTAGAAAGTGCAATGTTTTTCTTTGAAATTTGAGCGATCATAATCCTAGTTTATTGCTTTGGTGGGAGTTCAGGTTAACAGCAAACATGATTGCCATTGAAAATCATGGAGAAATATTAATATTGTTAAAATTATCTCAACTTTTGTGCAGGACAGTTCAAATCCCAACACCCGCACACACTTCTTATGTGTATCTTGAGATTTAGTGAGATCGCTTACTTCTCTTTTTCCTCCTCTTCTTTTTCTACTTTCTCCTCTCCTTTAATTTTTGTTTTTTGTCTAAAAGAGCTAAAAATAATTTTTGAAAAGAAAAAAGTAGCATACTGCTAGCATGGATGTTTTCAACTATATGACCAATCAGAAGAGACAAAATTCCATGCCTCTGGACCAGTAGT
>PVLC010049371.1:0-10457 GCA_004027655.1 Graphiurus murinus | reverse complement strand
ATGATGTGGAACATTTCCTCATACATTTATTGGCCACTTGTATTTCTTCTTTTGTGAAGTGTCTATTTAGGTCCTTTGCCCATTTTTTGATTGGGTTGTTTGCTCTCTTAGTTGAGATTTTCTTGAGTTCTTTGTATATCCTAGTTATTAAACCTCTATCTGAAGTGTAACTTGCAAAAATTTTCTCCCACTCTGTAGGCTCTCTGTTGAGGTTCTTGATAGTTTCCTTTGCTTTGCAGAAGCTTTTCAGTTTCATGTAATCCCATGCACTGATCCTCCTTTGAGCTGCCTGTGCTTTTGGGGTCCTGTTGAGAAAGTTTTGACCTGTGCCTATGTGTTCAAGTGTTGGTCCTATGCCCTCTTCAAGTAGGTGCAAGGTCTCTGGTCTGACATCCAGGTCCTTGATCCACCTTGAGTTGACTCTTGTGCAGGGTGAGAAAGTGGGGTTTATGTCCATTTTCCTGCATATGGTTAACCAGTTTTGCCAACACCATTTGTTAAAGAGGCTATCTTTTTTCCAGTGTATACTTTTGGCTCCTTTGTGAAAAATCAGTTGACTGTAAGTCTGTGGGTCTGTTTCTGAGTCTTCTAATCTCCATTGGTCTAGGTGTCTGTTTTTGTGCCAATACCATGCTGTTTTTTATTACTGTGGCTTTGTAGTAGAGTTTGAAGTCAGGTATTGTGATGCCTCCTGCATGATTTTTATTGCTAAGACCTACTTTGGCTATCCTGGGCTTTTTGTTTTTCCAGATGAATTTAAGGACTGATTTTTCTATGTCTGTGAGGAGTGCCCTTGGTAATTTCATGGGTATTGCATTGAATTTGTAGGTCAGTGAAACCAGGATTATAATGACGCAGTTTTGAGAGTCTTTACTGGATTGACTCACTTTTCAGATATTTGGGGTAAAACTCCTATTAGTGTTTTTGGGAAGGTATAGATGCAAAGCATTATATGCTCTACATGTTAATACTTATAATGCCATTTTGTACTTTATTTTCCATGTTATATACTTCAAGATTCCTAGGTCTCTTTTTTGCCAGTGTTAGCTAATGAAATCCCAGTACTTGGTCTCTCGGCCTTCTATTCATGTAAAAGAAAAAACTGCAATATAAAAAAGAAATGTTTGTTTCTTCTTTTTATACAGTTGTGGAAAAAATAGAAATCAGTTTTGCTTATGTTAATTTTAGATATTCTTTTTTTCCATACTGAGGATTGCACCCAAGTGTTCTTCCTTTAAGCCATACTCCAGCCCTTTTTATTTTTTATTTTGAAACATGGTCTTGAGACCCTTGCTGAGAGTTTCATTTGGTTGCTGAGGCTGGCCTCGTACCTGTGATGTTCCTGTCTCAGTCTCCCAAGTACTGGAATTACATGCATGCTCCACCTTTCCTGGCTTAGATAAGGATTCTTATAAGATATTTGGTCCTTAGAGATTGTGGCTAAATACTTTGACAGTAATATTTAATCTCTGATAGGCCAATAATTTTGATTGGCTATTTTATTTAATATACTACCTTGGTAATAATTTTGATGTAAGCATCACTTTATTCTATAAGGTATAAAACTCATGAACTCTGTGAAATCTGAAGAAAATCATTGGTATTTCCTTTTTATTTCACATGCTTGAGGTAAAATAAAATGACTGTAGATTTCTTATTTAAACAAAGAATTTGGAAGTCTTGCCTTTGTTTAAATTCAACAAAAGGCATACTTAAGTTGTATTTTATTTTATTTTTTAATCCTTACTTATTTGAGAAAGTTGTTCTGTTGGTATCACAAATAGATAAACACACCAGGTATGGTGGCACAAGCCTGTAATCCCAATACTTGGGAGGCTGAGACAGGAGGATTGAAGACTCAAGGATAGTTGTGGCAACCTAGTGAGATCCTGCTTCAAACTAAAAAAAAAAAAAAAAAAAAAGGGCTGGGGTGTAGCTCAGAGGTAGAATGCTTCTGGGTTCAATCTCCAGCACCATAAAAAGAAAAAAAAAAACCCAAAAATGAATCATAACTTTGATGGATATGAATTCCCAGGTCACAGCTGTTTTACCTCAATATTCAGTAGACTTTGATTATTCTACGGTAATCTGGTATGTCTATGGTTAGAAAGAAACATGAGATTGGATAGTTTTCCTATATATACAGTATTTCATTTTCTTTATCTTTGAAATTACGAACTATAGTTAGCATACACACACAGATAAATAAAATTTTTGGCATTTTATTTTATTCTTGGACCCTGAGAGCAATAGACTCAGGTATTTTTTCAATTGAGATGTTTTCTTCAATTTGATTACTATTTGTGTTCTATTATTTTACTTTCCTTGGCACATTTATGATTATCTGGCTCTCTGTCCTGTGTGTGTGTGTGTGTGTGTGTGTGTGTGTGTGTGTGTGTGTATGTGTGTGTGTGTATGTGTGTGGTACTGGGGACTGAACCCAGGGGCATTCTACCTCCGAGCTACATCCCCAGCCCTATTTTACTTTTTTTTTGCAGTACTGGGGATTGAACTCAGGGGCATTCTACCTCCAAGCTATATCCCCAGCCCTATTCTTTATTCTTTATTTTGAAACCGAGTCTCACAAAGTTGTGGAGTGCCTCACTAAGTAGCTGAGGCTAACTGTGAACCTGTGATCCTCCTATTTCAGTCTCCCAAGTACTGGGATTACAAGCGTGCACCACCATGCTCGGCTTTACTTTTATTTTGAAACAGGGTCTCACTAGGTTGATGAGAGTCTCACTACTTGCTGAGGCTGTAATCCTCCTGTGTCAGCCTCCGAAGTACTGAGATTATAGGCATGTGCAACCACACCCAGCTTGTCCTCTGTCTTCCACATATCTTCTCTCCTTGTTCTCTCTCTCTCTCTCTCTCTCTCTCTCTCTCTCTCTCTCTCTCTCTCTCTCTCCTTCCTTTCACAATAAGGCTGTTTCCTAATAGAGCTTTCTTAGGTGTAGTTTAAGGTCAGGTTGGCTCTTTCTACTTTGCCTGAGGCCTGGGACCTCCAGGAAGAGTATAGATTTTGGGACCCAAGGATGGCATGTCTGATAAACTGTATAATTTTAAAGAGTCCTTTACTTATGAACAGTCTCTTATCTGTGGCTGGGGAGAGAAATTCAAATGAGTTGCCAGCAGTTGAGGTCTATTCCTTGTCAAGACAGGGCTGGGGCATTCCGACTAAGTAAAAATCAATGGATGAACAGAAAGTTTTCCCATGAGCAATCCAAGAAGGTATAAATTACCATTTTCCCATGTTTCCTGGCAGGATACAGAGAGGAAAGGACTCCAGAATGGGAAATTAGCACAGAATAGACTGGTCCTGAACTTAAAGGAAATTTGGGATCCTACTTGCCAGGTCCAAGGTTGCCCTGGGTTCGACCCCTTTGATGGTGATCTCTGATGTGGGAGCCAATTGGAGTGAAGGGCACTCTCTGTCCAGGGCCAGCAATGGGGAGTCTGACCTGTGCTCCCTTCAGCCCTTGGGGCAGTCTTTCCTCCGGGAATCTGGCCTTTGCATAGAGGACAGGGTGCTCAGAGAGCTTTACCAGTGCCCAAACTTCCCACAGTGACTGACAGCTTCCTTGGGGAAAGGTCTCCGGGGTGGGGTGGGAGTCAACCTTCCTCCAGGATTTGTAAAGACCTTCTCTCATCGTTGGGTTGCAAAGTCAACTTTCACATTTTTGTGTGTCTTCAAGGGTAATTTTTTAAAAAGTTAGAAAAGAAAGTAGCAAGCTTCTGTCACCATGTTAATTTGGAAGTCCAAATTCAATAATTTAAAATGCTTGAAGATATCATAATGATATATAGGTATTTTTTCCCGTGGACACCTCTGTGGAATTTTAATAGACCATAATTTATTTCTCATTTTTCACTAGTGATTAGGGTATAAATAGCTTACCTTTTACATTGCCTCATTTATGTTAGCAAAATCTATTAATGAAGAGGTTTAGTATTTTGGTTTCTGTCTTGGAAATTAGAAATACTTACTTGATCTTTGCAAAATTTTTGCCTCCTAGGATAAAAATATTAATCATATTTTTACAAACTTCTTATTTATTCAATATTAAACTTTTGTAAGCAGTTTTATAAAGAATGCTCATCAGCTTTCTAAAAATCTTGCTCCGGCTATACCACTCCTGGATATCTTTCCAAAGGGGCTGAAATCAGAGAAGTATAGTAATATATGTATACCTATGTTCATAGCAGCACAATTTACAATAGCCAAATTATGGAACCAACCTAGGTGTCCATCAACAGATGAATGGATTACAAAATTATGGGAAATAGACTCAGCAATAAAGAATAATGAAATTGTGTCATTTGCAAGAAAATGGAAGGACCTGGAGAACATTTTGTTAAGTGAGATTAGCCAGTCACAGAAAATGAAGGGTCATATGTTTTCTCTGATATGAGCAAACTAGGGAATAACTGGGATACCTGAGGGACTACAGACAGTGGAGGAGAAACCTCAGTGGAGCCAGAGAGGTGGTCTAAGGGAAGGGGAGAGGGAAGACTGAGGTTCATTAATGGAAACAATACCTTTGATTATGTGTACATAAGTAGATATACCAATGTCAATCTCAGTACTCTGTATAGGGATTGCATCAAAATGTAATTCCACCTCCCCTTCCTGTAGATAAGAGTCCCCTGGAATAAAAACATCAGTAATATGGTGCCATAGAATAAAGCTCTTATCAGTTTCTTTCCCTTAGATAGTTTCAGTTGTGTTTTATCTTTGTTGGGGGCACTGCTTAAGAAATTAGGACTCCTTGATATAACTGCAAAAGCCAGGAATGGCTTTTGTGGTATATGAAACCTCTTAACTCCTTAGGGCAAAAAAGAAAAGAAAAATAGAGGGAGGGAGAGAGGGAGGAGAGAGAGAGAGAGAGAGAGAGAGAGAGAGAGAGAGAGAGAGAGAGAGAGAGAGAGAGAAGGAACAAAACATAATAATTAAGTCCTATGAGTTGGAAACAACTTTGTTCTGTGTTCCAAACTTTTATTGTAGATGTCACATGCCTTTAAGTAAGTTGCTTGGTACCTCTGTCCATAACTCCATAAAAATACTGCTATTTCTCCCAGAAGGGTACTAGATAGGTTAAGTGAAGGAACTGCTAACTTCTTTCAATCACATGGTTGCTAGTTCACATACCTCACTCTGCCCGATTTTCTTCTATCCTGAAGCAGTGCTGACAGGCAGGTAGTTCACTCTCTATCCATAAAATATTCACTTTGCCTATTTTCTCCACTGATAGTCCAAGTCAAAGGGAGACATCACAAGTCTGTCACATAAAAGGTTCTGGAACATGAGGCTCCTGTTTAACTCTGTTATGCATAATTCAGAGTCCTATACTAAGAACCTCATCTTCTGCCTGCTGCAAAATTGGCTCTTTCAATTTTCCCCAGACTCTTTCCCAAGGTGCAATCAAGCAAGACACACACTGCTCTGCCTTTAATTACTATAAACTCGATTTGCGTGTGACTTCTCATGACGATTCCAATCACCTGAGAGCATCCTCTTGTTAAGGGCATCTACATAGCACACATATTTTAGTCTTAGTTAGACCCTATGCTTCATATGAGCAAATTCATTTGTTTAAATGTTGTGGCAGCAAGAATGGAAATATTCTGTACTTTCTATCCTCATTTTTTTCTTCACAAGGTTTTGGTGACTGTGAGCGTTACTTTGAGTTCACCGACATCACATGCTTTATTTCGAATAACTAATACTTTAACATTTCCTGCCTCTGATAAAAAATATTCTCCTCCAACCAGAGGTGCCCACTCAAAATAATTTATGTTGATCCTATTGATTGGCTGCTGAATACAAAATCTTCTCCGTCGGTGTGTAGTGCTGGGTAAGTGCTCATTTGGTATTTTTGGTGTTTTTTTTTGTTTTTGTTTTGTTTTCTGTTCTAGTTAAAAAAATTGACAACCAACCCCCAAGTTTAAACTGTGGCTTAAAGCAATTATTATTTTATTTCACTATCTTCTTAATCAAGAATTTGGGATTTTGGGTGATTTGTCTCTTCCACATGGCATTGATAAAAGTTACCTGGTGGCGTTCAGAGGAGCTGGTCTGGAGGGTGCAGGGGGGTTTCACTTACGTGTCTGCATTCTGATAGCAGTGGGTGGAAGGCCACTCAGTGTAGCCTGACTCTTTCCATGGAGCTCTGGGCTCCTAGGACAAGAATTTAGGTGGCTCCAGCCAGAAGCTGAAAGGCCTCCGTGACCTAGCCTTAGAATTTTTCAGAATGTGCATTCCTTCAAATTCTATTGGTCAAGCAATTTTCTGAGGTCATCTCAGCTTCTGGAAGTGGGAAATGAGGACCTGCTCTTCATGGCAGAGTATGTACCACACTTTTTAATCTTTAATGTACCACACTTTTCTCAAGGATGGGCAGTGGCTTGGCAAGCAATTTAGAGGTGATTACTCTGCATCCCTGAATTCATATTTGTTAGTGTGTGTTCTACTCTTTATTTTATGAGCCCAGTCATAGAGGTAGGTACATGTCTTATTGAATTTTGGAGCGCAAGTAGTTATTGCATGGTGAGTTGTTTGTGGAGGGAGGTTGCTTCAGCCATGTTAAGGACAATGACAGTAGCTCCGTAACAGCCACTACTATCACCATTCTCAGCTCCACTACTGCCACTACTCCACTGCTCAACTCTACTTCTCAACTCCACTCCTGCTCCGCTACTGCTCAGGACCATGGGCTGTGGGGTCAGCACTGTGCTATAGCTTTGTGTAAGTTGTTTCCAGTCCTAAGACAATTCTGCAAGAGAGGATCTGTTATTTTTTTTCTTATAAACACGCACGGGGGGCTCTGAGCAAGAAAGTGAATTGCAATATAGAAGTCTCTGGAACCAGACTGTTTAAGTTCAAATTCCACCTCAACCACTAACCGTTATTTTGTGAGGAAGTCCCAGAAATGATCTGTGTGGCAGTTTCCTCATCAGTAAAATAAGGGCTAAAAATAGAATATGATGGGTGAACATAAACAGCAAAACCAGAGCAGATAGTTGATAAATCCCAGTACGTGTGAGCTACTGTTATTATCCCCCAGGTCACAGAGCAAGTAAGAATGCATATTAAAGTCAGGCGTAAGCCGAGCGTGGTGGCATACACTTGTAATCCCAGCATTTGGGAGGCTGAGACTGGAGGATCGGGTTCGCAGCCAGCCTCAGCTACCTAGTGAGGCACTCCACAACTTAGTGAGACTCGGTTTCAAAATAAAGAATAAAAAATAGGGCTGGGGGTATAAAAAAAAAATAAAGTCAGACATAATGGTGCATACTATAATCCCAGTGCTTGGGAGGCTAAGATAGGATTTAGGGTCAGTCTCAGCAACTTAGTGAGACCCTCAGCAACTTAGCAAGACCCTGTTTCAAAATAAAAAAATAAAATAGGGCTGGGGGTGTAGCTCAGAGGCAGAATGCCCCTGGGTTCAATTTCCAGTATCCACAATGATTACTGATTTTTTTTTTCGGTACTGGGGATTGAACCCAAGGGGCATTCTACCTCTGCGCTACACCCCCAGTCCCATTTTTTATTCTTTGAAACAGGGTCTAAGTTGTAGAGGGCCTCACTAAGTAGCTGAGGCTGGTTGAGAACCTGTGATCCTCCTGTTTCAGCCTCCCTTATGACTGAATTTTTAATGCTGCAACATGGAATGAAAGATAATAGCTCCGAAATCCCCAGGAAACTATCCGACTGGGGTACTAACAGTAGAGGTATTAAAAATCTGTACCTTGCTGAACTTGCAGAGATAATTACCTATTTTGTAATGAAGTACAAAAACAAATAAACAAGCAAAGAATCATCTACTGGGCAGGGTTGTCTCAAGGGGGGAAATGCTTTCAGTAACAGTAACTTCATTTGCCTTCTGGACTCATTCTTGCATTCATTTAACAAATATTTTGGAGCACTAACTTTGTTCCAGACATTAGGCCAGTCCCTGGGGCTAAAATACTGAACAGACAAGTAGTACCTCAGCCTTCAGGAGGGTAACCTCTTTTTTAGAGAGTAGTTTTGTCTTTGGTGATTAACTGATATCTCACGGTTTAAGACTGACCATGTTTATTTCCTATATCTTAGATAACTCTCTTGTACGCGAAGTGTTGACACCAGTAAAAATGTAAGGCATCCCTTTGGATGATAGGTCACATTTGATCAGGGAGCCGTTTAATGGGACAATAAATGAAACCCATTCTTAAGAAAAATAGCTAATGAGAGCCAGGTGTGGTGGTACATGCCTGTAATCCTAGTATTTGGGAGGCTGAGACAGAGGATCACAGGTTTGAGACCAGACTCAGCAATTTAGAGAGACTTTCAGCAACCCAACAAGACCCTGTTTCAAAAAACAAACAGGAAACAAACAAAATAACATAGAGCTGGGGGGTGTAGGTCAGAGGTAGAACACCCCTGGGTTCAATCCCCAGTACCTCTCCCCCCCAAAGAGCTGATTGGAAGGATTTGGAAATTGTCCTTTTCACTTTCTGTTTTATGCTTGTTTTGATTAATTTTTTATGTCAATATGGCTAGGCTATGGTGCCCAATTGTTTCACCAAACATTAGTCTAGGTGTTGCTGTGAAGGTGTGTTTTAGATGTGATTAGCACAATAGACTTTGTCTTAAGGAGATTATCCTCCCATAATGTGGATGGGCCCCATCTAATCATTTGAAGATCTTAGGAGCAAAGACTAAGGTTTGGGAAAGAAGAAGGAATTTTTCCTCAAGACACTGATATTCTGCAACAGAATCCCTGTATAAATCTTCAGCTCTCTACCCTTTGGATTTTGGATTTAGGATTGCAACATCAGCTCTTACCTGAATTTCATTCTGCCAGCCTGCTGTACAGATTTTGAAGTTGCCAGGCTCCATGGTCACATGAGCAAATTCCTGAAAATTTATCTCTCCTCTATTGGTTCTGTTTTTCTGAAGAACCTGACTAGTATAATATCCTTCTCTAGAGAAAATTTGTAAATACAAGTAGAATGCACTGGGTGGTAATGGCCACTCATTCCCTCTGAAAATTTAAGCTTAAGAGTTGATTGGACTTTGGAATACACAGCACTTAGTTCCAATGAGTCAGGAAACTACACCCGTTTACAAATGCTCTGGGTGTCCATCTGTCTTACAGTGTTGCTACTGGAGACCTGCTGTTCACACTCAACCTCGGAGGCTGTGTTTTGTATCCTGTCACAGAACACTTAACTTTTGCAGCAGTAGTATCTAAACCTCTGACAAGGGAAGACCGAACTTGTCTGGCTCTGACAATTTCCACGTCTTTTACTTTAAAAGGAAATCAGTTTAATGCAATCCCATATATTGATCTTCCTTTGAGCTGCTTGTGCTTTGGGTGTCTTGTTGAGAAAGTTTTTACCTATGCCTATGTGTTCAAGTGTTGGTCCTATGCCCTCTTCAAGTAGCTGCAATGTCTCTGGTCTGACTTCCAGGTCCTTGATCCACCTTGAGTTGACTCTTGTGCAGGGTGAGAAAGTGGGGTTTATTTCCATTTTCCTGCATATGGTTAACCAGTTTTGCCAACACCATTTGTTAAAGAGGCTATAGACGAATAAAAAAAAAAGGAAATCAGAGCCAGGTGTGGTGGTGCATGCTTGTAATCCTAGTACTTGGGAGGCAGAGACAGAAGTATTGCAGGTTTGAGGCTCCCTTAGCAACTTAGCAAGATCCTGTCCCAAAATAAAAAAAAATAAAACATGGCTGAGAGTGTAGTTCAGAGGTAAGCTGCTGCTGGGTTCAATCCCCAGTACCACACACGTATGTGCACTTAGACGACACCTATTTATTCTTCACAGTTCTGGAGGTTCGACGTCTGAGGTGAGGGTGCCAGTGTGGCTTGGGTTCCAGTGCAGGTCCTCTTCCTGACTTGCAGAAGGCACATTCTCACTGTATCCTCACATGGTGGAGAGAAAGGTAGGGCATGCTCTCTGGCACCTCTTCTTATTGCAACACTAATTACATCACAAAGACCCCAGCCTCATGACCTCATCTGAGTCTGACCTTCCAAAGACCCCACCTCCTAACACCATCACACTGGGAGGGTAGGACTTCAACATATGAATTCAGTTTATAATATGGAATATGAACGAGAGATGTGCTTTAGCAGGACATTTTCTTCTTCAAAAATAGACACGCTGGGCGTGGTGGCGCACGCTTGTAATCCCAGCATTCGGGAGGCTGAGACCGGAGGATCCGGGTTCGCGGCCAGCCTCAGCTACCTAGTGAGACACTCCGCAACTTAGTGAGACTCGGTTTCAAAATAAAGAATAAAAAATAGGGCTGGGGGTATAGCTCGGAGGTAGAATGCCCCTGGGTTCAATCCCCAGTACCGCAAAAAAAAAAAAAAAAAAAAAAAAAAAAAAAAAAAAAAAAAAAAAAAAAAAAAAAAAAAAAAAAAAAAAAAAAAAAAAAAAAAAAAAAAAAAAAAAAAAAA
>PVLC010049370.1:0-10505 GCA_004027655.1 Graphiurus murinus | reverse complement strand
GGATGGAACCTGGGGGCATTCTACCTCTGAGCTACAGTCCCAGCCCTATTTTTTTTTTATTCTTTATTTTGAAACAGGGTCTCACTAAGCTGCGGAGGGCCTCACTAAGCAGCTGAAGCTGGCCACAAACCCGGATCCTCCATCTCAGCCTCCCAAATGCTGGGATTACAAGCGTATGCCACCATGCTCGGCCAATTTTTATTTTTATTTTTATTTTTTGTGGTACTAGGGATTGAACTCAGGGGCATTCTACCTCTGAGCTATACCTCCAGCCCTATTTTTTATTCTTTATTGTGAAACAGGGTCTCACTAAGTTGCGAAGGACCTCACTAGGAAGCTGAGGCTGGCCTTGAACCCAGATCCTACGGTCTCAGCCTCCCAAATGCTGGGATTACAAGCGTGTGCCACCATGCCCAGCTATTCTTTATTTTGAAATAGGGCCTCACTAAGTTTTGGAGGGCCTCACTAGGTAGCTGAGGCTGGCCGTGAACTCGGATCCTCTGGTCTCAGCTTCCCAAATGCTGGGATTACAAGCATGGGCCACCACGCCCGGCTAGGTGAGTTTATTTAAAAATCAGGATTTTTCAATTCTCTTGAGAAAACAGAAGACTAGTATAGTCTCCAATTCTTGCCAGGCATGGTGGTGTTTGCTTGTAATCCTAGTACTTGGGAAGCTGAGACAGGAAGATTGCAGATTCAGTTCCAACCTCCACACCTTAGCAAGACCCTCAGCAACTTAGACCCTGTTTGGAGGTGTAGCTCAGAGGTAGAATGACCCTGGGTTCAATCTCCAGTATTAAAAAAAAGCAATAGTTCTTACAAGGCAACAAAAAGCTCAAATCAACTAGTGCTTCTTTATGTAGGTATACTCGTCAATTCCCTTTGTTTATTTCTTCCTTTTCTTTCTTTTGCTGTGGTACTGGGGATTAAACCTAGGGGCATTCTACCTCTGAGCTACACCTCAGCCCTATTTTTTATTCTTTATTTTGAAACAGGGTCTCACTAAGTTACGGAGGGCCTCATTAAGTAGTTGAGGCTGGCTGCGAACCTATGATCCTCCTGTCTCAGCCTCCCGAGTACTGGGATTTCAAGCATGTGCCACCATGCCCGGTTCCCTACATTTATTTTGATTTTTTCTTGTCTATAGGGGTTTAAGTCCATAATCTTTGGAGTAAATCTTCTGAATAGTTCCTGCTAGATCTAGAATTCTTACCATCTGAGAGCATCTCTTAAGCACCTATTTTACAGATTTGAATATCTAAAGTGGAAAAGCCAAGAAATTTTCCAGTTAAAATTTTTAAGTGAAGGTTTTGTTTTCTTCTTGTCTAAATGTTTTGGGTAATTGTTTCTATTTGTTGGTAATTTCAGGTAGATTTTGTGCAGAATATTCTTTCAAGTCATAGCAATCAACACTGCTTTTTATCTTTATTTTACAGTTGAGAAGCCTCTTTGAGTTCTAACATTTATATACTTTTAACTAGAACACCTAGTTTATAGGTGGAACGAACAGTGGAAATTACCCAGCTCTTGTTCAACAGGTGGCTCCTGATTTACTCTTCTGAGAACAACTCTTAAATCACTAGTATGAAAACAAGGTGGATCAGCAATTTTGCTTAGTTTTCTTCCTAAGGCCTAGATCTTATATTCTGTGACATTGTCTGTTTAGTCAAGTGGGAGTAACTAGTACTTAGAGCTTTGCATGGGGCCTTCATTAGGGAAATCAGTTTCAAGGTCGTGGACAAAGTTTACTGGTTAGCACATGTGCAACATTCTTAGACATTTTCTAGTGGCTATTACAAACACTAAACACTTGTTCTCCATTTCTTTTAAAGCAGGTCCTATATAACACAGCAAAATCCTATATCTACTCATGGAGAACAATCTCCGAATGTCTTAAAGGACAAAAGTCATGTACTCTACATGAATAGACTATAGAATAAAATAATTTAGTTTTTTATCAATTAGCAAATTTAGGATTTTTCTTTTCAATTGTAGATTTTAAGAGGATAGTAATATGTAAGAAATCAATTACACACATGTGTAACTACACGCATATATACATATATATAAGTATATATTTACTTAATAAGTTGTAAAGTCCATGAAATTGGATCATGGGTTGGTAGTCACAGCTCCACCTTTTAGCACCCCATTGCCACACAAGTGTCAGAACAGGATCAGTCAGTGTGGAAACCAAGTGCAGGATGTATTAGAATCTGAAATCTTTCTCAAGGATATGAGATACTTTAGAACTTTATTTACATGTTAGGAAATTTTAACATGAGCTTTTTAAGGAATGGAACTGAAAGATCTGGAGGAAGAGGTAAGTTTCTATATGACCATTAAGTGCACAGAAAACATATTAGGTTTGGTATTTGTACTGAGTTTGTTAAGATTTACTCTGTTGTTGCTCTGGGGGAAACTTGTATGTCTTTTCTTCTTTTAGAATTTCACTTACTCTTTTGTTCCTAATTTGTTTTTACTATTTGGGATGGTTGTTTCTGAATTGGAAATGAGCACAGACTAGGGAGGGCAAAAAAATTATTATTATTACTTTTTTATAAACCCTAAAGCTGGAAATGATTGGAGAGTCTTCTGAAAATGTTTGAAACAATTTTTAGTAATACAGTGTCCTAATTGAGGCATAGGTTGTTCTACTAGTCTTTGAAATCATAAAGACAAATTTTTTTTATTATGCTTCTCTTCTGACAAGCTACTCAGATAATCTGATTTCAATATAATGTCCAACACGTATAAAGGTTGTGTAATACTTCAAAAATAGAGAATTATTAAGTAGTTTCTGTTACTCTCTGACACTTCGTACTTCCTGAAACTCCTTAGGCTGATGTGGCAAAGGAGACAAAGCAGTTTGAATTCCGATAAACTAGACCACATTTTGGTCGTGAAAATCACTTTCTGTGAACTTGGGCGTTTATATATATATATATATGGCATAACAGCTCTCTTACTACAAGAGCTTATATTAGGTAAATTTCCCAAGATTTTAGAATTTTGTTCATGTTACGTTCTCAAGCGATTTGTTTAGATAGAATCTGTTCCTTCTTGAGATGTGATTTTAGGATTTTGTTCATGTTACGTTCTCAAGTGATTTGTTTAGATAGAATCTGTTCCTTCTTGAGATGCTTTAGACTTAAAGGCAGATTTTTCTGAGAATTATTATGCTGGTAAGGAAGACTTGTGTGTTAAGAGATGGGTTATCCTTTACACCTATGTTATTGAAAATCATCTCCCACGAAAAAATCCATCCCTGGGTACTTTATTCAACCGACCTAAAAATAGGATCTTAAATTTAGAGAGCCAGTTGCTACTTTTAGTTCTTCTATTCAGAGGAAAACAGGAGCTGGGCCAGGGTCCAGCTGGGTTGGATTTGGCACTTGGAATCCAGGAGCTAATGGAGTTTCAGACAGATCCGCCTAGCCAGGGCCTAGGTAACTCTGGCAGGTGAGCAGAGCCTCGGCACCCTCCTCTGAGGTTAAACTCAGGCTGCACCACGGCTGACCCGCGACACTTTCCCCGTCCAAAGTGCAAAGTCCGGCCAAGGCTGGCAGGCCACGCGGACACGCGTCCCGCTGGCCACTTTCTGACAGCCATGCAGGCGGCGGTCGGCTTCCCTGGGCCGGCGGGGTCCCCCGGGGTACGGCGCCTACGGGGCTGGCGCGGGGTGCAGATGGAGAGCCCGGGGGCCGAGGGGTTGCTTGGGGAGAAGCCTCGGCCGCCCGAGGCGAGGGTCCTAGGCCTCCGCGCGGGTCTCCGAGGCGGTGCGGCCCGCACTGGCGCGCCGGGCCCGAGGCCGAGCCTCGGGTACAGCCCGGAGCCCCGAGCCGGGAGCCCCGGGCCTGGCAGGCGCGGTGGCCTCGCGGGGTAGGGCGCCGGCCCCTTTAAGAGCGAGCCGGCGGGCCACGTCTACCAGGCTCGCGGAGGGGGGAGCCCGCGGCCGCGGCCGGAACCCGCGCGGAGGGGGCGGGGCGAGGCGAGGCGGCGCGCGGCCGGGCCGGGACCTCGGCGGCGTGGAGCGCAGAGCAGCGGGCGGCGGCCCCCGCGCCGCGCAGCCCGAGCTCCCCCGCCGCCGGCGCGCAGTGGTCCGCCCCGGCGCCCCGTGCGGGTTCGGGTTCTGACCGAACACCGAGTGTGCGCCGCCTATTGTGGCGTGGCAGGGTCGGGCCCGGCCGAGGCTGCCTGGGCGCCATGGAGGAGCCGCCGGCAGCCGCCCAGCCGTACCTGGGGCTGCTGCTGGAGGAAGTGCGCAGGGTGAGTCGGCGCCGCGGGCCGGGCGGGCGCGGGTCCGAGCGGGGCCGCGGGGTCCCGAGCCGGCCTCGTCTGCCTCGCCTGCCTCGCCGGCCGCCCCGACGCGGTGGCCCTGCCAGGGCGCTCGGGTGGCCTGTCGGGTGGTCGGAGGGGACCCGGAGATCGGGAAGGCGACGAAGGCAGTTGTGCTGCGGGACTTTGCAGAGGGTTCTCCATTCCCCGAATGAATTAGCTTTTCCGTTTTGTTACTTATTTTGGGCAGGGGTCAGTGACACGTGGTTCCTCCTACTGGGAGAAACTTGAGGACCGGTCCTCTGTAACGAGTTTATATTTAGTGATGAAACTTCTCCTGGTCTTGAAAGGACACCTGAGCTTGAGTCGTAGTTCGTACTTCAATTCTGCATATTCTTTCAATAAAGAATGCAGCGAGATGGTTTCTTCCTTCTGTCTGTCTTGTTAATGTACAAGGTCGTGTTAATGTGAAGTCTGGGATAGTAAACCCGCTGTGTTCAAAATGTGTATTTTTTTCAGGTTTGTTTTACTGCAAATATTTTTCTCTTAAAATGTTTATAGGTGTATTTGTTACATTTAGAGACATTTAGGTTGCTGTGTTTTGAAAAAAAAACGCACTGCATTTTGAAAAAGACCATTTAAATATTGAGAGTTATTTTTTTTTGTTAGTAGAATTAAAAATATTGTTGTCATGCTTTTTGCTCATTTATTCAACCATGGTGCGTCTAGCGCACACCCATACACGTGAATGAAACAGTCAGCTCTGAGGTTCTAAATGGACTTGAGACAGCATAGCAGCATGCTGCCTATTAAGGGAGACAAGACGAAAAATTAACCCAAGGTGGAAACCTATGAAGAGCTTACTGAACCATACATACAAAGTGAGGGGTGGGAGACATAAAATTTTCAAGAGTGGTTAGGAAAGTCTTTTCAGGCTGAGCAAATAGCTTAAGTAGAGGAGGCATGAAACAACATGGTGTGTGAAGGGAAGTAGGAGCTGTGTTCCTTGCAGTATGAAGTGGGCTCAGGGCATGAAGTGCAATGATGTTACTGGAGACAAGTAGGTTCCAAGTGCTACTGTAGATGCTGGAGAGTCCTTGAAAGGCTTTTCAGTGGTTAGACATTTTGTTTAGGTAGATCTTCCTGATAGTAGCATGTAGGTTAGATGTCAGGGAAACAAAACACAAAACAAGTTTTATGGGAGAAAGAACAGGAGAGAAAGAATAAGAGAGAATGACTCCCAAGTTTCTGGTTATAGCAATGTAGTCAGTCACTGAGTTGGGGTTTATAGGAAGAGAAACATGGATGAGAGATAATTTCCTGCTGCACATATTTCTCCTATTTTTTTTTTTTTGTACTGGGGATTGAACTCAGGGACAATTTACTCTGAGCTTCACCCCTATTCCTATTATTTATTTTGAAGGGTCTCACTAAATTGCTGAGGGTGGCCTTGAATCTACAATCCTCCTATCTTCACCTCCCAAGTACCAGGATTACAGGTGTGTGCCACCATGCCGAGCATGTATTTTCTATTTCTTCACTAAGAACACAATAATCAATACTTGGTTTTTATCAGACTGCCAATGGAGAGAGACTTACAGCTCTCTGGTTTTGCAGAATTTTCTTATGATTGTCTTCATCTGGATGATTTTATTTTCCTTTTTTGGGGGAGGAGGTAAATGACACTACCCTTACTATACTGACCTGGGTGCTGGGATGTTAACAACATTGTTCTGATTTAAATTTTCTTTCTAGTTTTAAAAATTATTTATTTTATTGAGGTGTACTCTAATAACATAAAATTCACCTTGCATATAGTGTTTATTTGACTCAGTGTGCTTTTTCATGTTTACTGTATTGTGCAACTATTACCAAAGTTTCAGAACATTTTCATCACACCTAAAGAAACCCTGTATCTATTAGTCCCCATTTCTTCCATCTCTTAAAAACCACTGATTTGGGAGCTGGGTATGGTGGTGCACACCTGTAATCTCAGTGCTTTGGAAGATGAGACAGGAGGATCACAGGTTCAAGGACAGCTTTAGCAAATCGTGAGACTCATCAACCTAGTGAGACCTTGTTCCAAAAACAAAACAAAACACTGATTTATCTTATACCTTTATGAATGTATTCTGAACATTTCATAAGAATGTCATTTTTAAAGTATATAAAATAGGCCATAGTATTTGACTTTTTGTGTATGGCTTTTTAGCAGGTTTTCAAAGTTTATAGTTTAGCATATAACACTGCTTCACTCCTTTTTATGGCTGAAAAAGATTCTATCATGTAGATATAACACTTTTATATCATAGTTAATGAATAAATGGTTGTTAATGCTTTTGGGCTATTATGAATAATGCTGTGTATATAAGTTTTTTATGAATGTGTTTTCAGTTCTTGGGTATGGACTTGCTGGGTTATATTTGCCACATATTTAGAGGAACTGCCAAATTGTTTTTCACAGAGGCCACATAATTTTACATCTTCACCAGCAGTTTATGAGGATTCCAATTTTTCACTTTTTCTTTTTTTCGGTACTGGGGATTGAACTCAGGGGCATTCTACCTCTGAGCTACACCCCCAGCCCTTTTTTTTATTCTTTATTTTGAAACCGGGTCTCACTAAGTTGCGGAGTGCCTCACTAGGTAGCTGAGACTGGCCGGGAACCCGTATCCTCCGGTCTTAGCCTCCCGAATGCTGGGATTACAAGCGTGCGCCACCACGCCTGGCTCCAATTTTTCACTTATTTTTGTTGTTGTTGTTGTACTGGTCCTCTGCTTAGCTACACCCCTACCCCTTTTTATTTTACATCTTGAAACAGGGTCTTGCTAAATTTCTGAGGCTGGACTTCAACTTGAGATCCTTTTACCTCAGTCTCCCAAGTAGCTGGAATTACAGGTGTGAACCACCATACTCAGCTATTTATTTGATTTTTTTCCGATAGTGTGCACCTTATGTGTTGAATAAACTGAAAATAAGATGCTTGAAGAATATGTAAACTGTAAAGATAACTTTTTTTCCCTCAGTATTCTGTATTGAATGCCTCTTTTTTTCCTAGAAGCAAAAGAGATCAGGGATAAGAGATATTTTTTAGATGTATAATCATGTTTATTTGATGTAAGTTAATGAACTGTAGATAGCAGGGTTTTTTTTTTTTTTTGTTTGTTTGTTTTTTTGGCAGTACTAGGAATTGAACCCAGGGGCATTCTATCTTTGAGCTACATCTCAGTCCTATTTCTTTTATTCTTTCTTTTGAAACAGGGACTCACTAAGTAGTGGAGCACCTCACTAAGTAGCTGAGGCTGGCCTCGAACATGGATCCTCCTGTCTCCGCCTCCCAGGTACTGGCAGTACAAACGTAGGCCACCGTGCCCGGCTGTAGATAGCAGTTTTGAGTGAGTACATACTGAGAATAGAGTTAAAAAAATTTGGAGAGGAGAATAACAAAGGGTGTTTTTCTAAGCAGAAGGGCCAAAAGGGATTTGCCATAGAAGTCTTGGGTTGAAGTCTGGTCAGATTCAGATTCAAACTTGATTCCACTTCCTGTTTTTTTTTTGTGTGTGTGGTACTAGGGATTGAACCCAGGGTTTTTTGTTTGTTTTTTTAACCTCTGAGCTACACCTCCAGCCCTATTTTATTTTGAAAATGGGTCTTGCTGAGTTACTGTGCACTGGCCTCAAACCTGTGATCCTCCTGTTTCAGCCTCTTAAGTACTGGAATTACAGGTACAGCCCGTTGTTTTTTTTTTTTTTTTTTGTGGCACTGGGGATTGAACCCAGGGGCACTCTACCTTTGAGCTACATCCCCAGCCCTATTTTATTTTGAAACAGGGTCTTAATAGATTGATGAGAGTCTCACTACTTGCTGACAGTGTCCTCTCAAACCTGTAATCCTCCTGTCTCAACCTCTCAAGTACTACGATTGCATTGGTGTGTGCCACCATGCCTGGCTTTTTTTTTTGGTGCTAGGGATTGAACTCAGGGGCATTCTACCTCCGAGCTATATCCCCAGTCCTATTTTTTTTTATTCTTTATTTTTGAAACCGAGTCTCACTAAGTTGCGGAGTGCCTCACTAAGTAGCTGAGGCTGGCAGCGATCCCAGATCCTCCGGTCTCAGCCTCCCAAATGCTGGGATTACAAGCATGCGCCACCACGCCCGGCCATGGTTGTACTTTGGAGGAGAAAAAATAGAAATAGTTATTTTTTATTAAGTACTTTTATATTTATAGATATAGTAAATTATAGATAAGAAGAGGGGCCTACAGAGATATTCAAATTCCATACCCAAAGCTCTGTTAGTAGTTTTAGAACCTTCTCCCTCCCCGCTGTCCATCGGGAAATCTTATGCAGAACCCGGTATACTGTGCCGATAAAACTTAAGCTGATTGAAGTCAGGGAAAGAGCACCTGAACCTAGGCCACTCAGCTTCTGTGTTTGGCTTTCTACTTATTCTCAGCCTTGAAAGCTTTGAGGCATCTCTGTGAAACTCAGTTTGAAAATCATTA
This sequence comes from Graphiurus murinus, assembly GCA_004027655.1. Lineage (NCBI taxonomy): Eukaryota > Metazoa > Chordata > Mammalia > Rodentia > Gliridae > Graphiurus > Graphiurus murinus. The sequence goes on along the minus strand of PVLC010049370.1, from coordinate 1,722 downwards.
CATTTTGCCATTCTTTTGTTTTTCATCACTGGGTGATAGAGGTTGAAAGTTGCCAGAAAAATATTCTCATATGCTTTCTGTTTGGCTAGTCTGGCAGCCTATTTCTTGAAAAGGGTTTTAATAGAATTGGCCACATACACTTGTATCTATATTTGTAATTAACAAGTTGTTGAAATTACATGTTGACAAATTTAATTTTCTTTGTGTTGAAGGTTGTGGCAGCATTGCCTGAAGATATGAGACAAGGACCTAATCCCTATGGTTTTTCATGGGAATTGGTGATATGTGTAGCTATTGGACTTATTGCTGTTCTCTTGTTTTTGTGGAGAAGTTTCCGATCAGTAAGTAATCAGTGCATACTAAGACATACTAAGAGAATGTTCATTCTGTGGTTAGACTGAACATGTAATAGGTGTAACATATTTGTTATTTTAAGGAACATGTTAGGTTATAGTTTTGTGAGTTAACCTTGTTAATATGTGGCTACTTAGAAATAATATCGATTCAGGAGAATTTTATTTTGTGTAAAGAATTTCTTTGTAGAGTATTCTGCACTAGCCAGGTGTGGTGGCACATGCTTGTAATCCCAGTATTTGGGAGGCTGAGACAGGAGGATCATGGGTTCGTGGCCAGCCTCAGATACTTAGTGAGGCCCTCCACAACTTAGTGAGATCCTGTTTCAAAATAAAGAATAAAAAATAAGGCTGGGGGTGTGAGTTCAATCCCCAGTACTGGGAAAAAAAAAAAAACCCAACAACAACAAAAACACTAATACTAAAACCCCACCTCTGTTTCTTCTTTTTTTTTTGCGGTACTGGGGATTGAACTCAGGGGCATTCTACCTCTGAGCTACACCCCCAAGTTGCGGAGTGCCTCACTAGGTAGCTGAGGCTGACTGCAAACCCGGATCCTCCGGTCTCAGCCTCCTGAATGCTGGGATTACAAGCGTGCACCACCACGCCCAGCTCCCCACCTCTGTTTCTTTATTTCTTCTTTTCCTCTTCCTTTTCTTTTGTTTTTGGTCTGTGTTTGTTTTCAACAGTATACAAAATATCTGTGAATATATCACCCAACTTGGAATAAAAAACATTGATTTGCACCTTAAATTTAGGTGATCTTCCCTCCTTTCGTTATCCTGCTTCCTTGCATTAAAGGTAACCCTGTTCTGGATCCTGTGTTGACTATTTCCATGCATTTAAAAGTTTTTTGGGGGAACTGGGCATGGTGATGCATTCCTCTAATCCCAGTACTTGGGAGGCTGAGACAGAAGAATCATAGTTTCCAGGCTAGCCTCAGCAATTTAGTAGGACCTTGTTTCAAAATAAAAAATGAAATAGGGCTAGGGGTATAGCTTAGAGGTAGAATGTTCCTGGATTCAATCCCCAGTACCAAAATAAGTCTTTTTTTGGGGGGGAGTCGTATCATCCTTTAAAAGTATAGTATATAATTTTACTTGGTATCATGTTGTATATCATCTTTTGAGCTTTTTAAAACATCATCTTATGTTGTTAAGATTCATCCATATTTTTGAATGAGACTAAAAGTTTTTTCAATTTTGTCTGCTGTAGAATATTACATAAGACCATATGATAAGCCAGGTACTGTGGTGCACACCTAATAATCCTAGCTACTCGGGAAATTGAAGCAGGAAGATTGCAAGTTCAAGGCCAGCCTCAGCAGTTTAGTGAGAACCTATCTTTTTTTTTTTTTTTTTTTTTGCGG
>PVLC010049369.1:0-10446 GCA_004027655.1 Graphiurus murinus | reverse complement strand
TTGTCTTCACATATTAACTTGCTCTTTTTCCTTCTCATGTAATAATATGCAAAGGTCAGAGTCCTTTATAAATAATGTGTACTAAAACCTTGCATAGTGTTAAGACAAGGTCCAATACACTATAATCCTCTCATGAAAATTCCTGCACACTTGCTCTATGCATACCACCAGGGTATACTGTGCCTCCCTGTTTCATTGGTTTCCCACCTTCAGGGCCCCCACAGGTAGCCTTGAGGATGACACATCTTGCATTTGATGGGTAGACTTTTGCCTTACCACTGTGAGGTCTCAAGAGACTGTCATGGGCAGTGCTGGAATTTCAAAAAGGAAACCTGTAATCAGTGCCACATTGACCTCATGGGCTGAGTCATGACAGGCCACAGTTGGCACATGTAGGGCAGCCAGTGACCACAGCATGCATCTATCGACAGGATGGGTGGATGGTGAAAAATGACCACTCTGATTCCCTGCCAATGTCCTTGGCTTCTTTTTACTGAGAAACAGTTAGAGAGAGAATGATTATAGGGTGACTCTGTACTTTTTACCTGTTTTATTGGAAATATGTCCCTCTGGATATAAAACACAAGTAAAGCAGCAGACTGGTCTTCCTTCCTGGGGGATTCTCATGAATCCTGGGCCACAGCTCTGGCTGCACACAGAATGAGGAGTCTGAGGAAAAAGAGATTATGGTTAGAATGTGATACATTATTATCTACTTTAACAGTATTTTATAATCTCTGTCCTCATAAGTAAGAACTTTGACCTTGAAGGGAAGATCATCTCTCCACAGTCACAAACCCTCATCCTGCCCATCCTATCTGGACACTTGTTTCTGTGTTCCTATGGTGAACTGCCATCTCTGCATCTCAACTGGTCACAAAACATCACCACAGTACAGGATTGCTTTGGTCAGACTTCACCAGCCACACATCCAGGCTTCTCTCTATTCTTATTTAACCTCATTATTCCACTCCTCTCCATACAATATTTTATGTGTTCCGTCAACTTGTATGCCTGAGAATATTTTACAGATAGCTTTTTAAAGTGAATTATTGGATTTCTCTCTCTCTCTCTCTCTCTCTCTCTCTCTCTCTCTCTCTCTCTCTCTCTTTCTTTTCATCCCATACACAAAGCGAAACTTAGAGAGTGTTTGACACACCATATATTTTGGTTAATATACATGTGAGATTTTGACACCAGGATGACACATGAATTTCCAAATAGTTCGAATGTAATTAAAGTGATTGGTTCATAAATCAATTGCAGTAAAATATTCAAATGAGTTTGGGGAGAGGAAAAAGACAACAGAGAAAATAAACATTTAAATAATGCTATGGCAATACGTGAAGTGTTTACTACCAATCACTACAATTTGTTGTGAAGAGAGGAGCACAAACCATGGTGGGATGCAGAATAAAATACACCCAGACCCATGTCTGTGGATGCTTGTATCACTATCAAGTATAATTGCAATACACTAATAAAAGTTTAAAGTCACCTGGGAATGTCCAACCATGGAAGGAGGACATGAAAATATCTTGGTGCTTTAAGGTGCTCAGTAGAGCCCAGTGTGGTGGCACATGCCCTTATTCCTGCTCCTAGGAGCCTGACACAGGAGGATTGAAAGTTTAGGTCAGTCTCTGCAACTTAGTGAGATATTTCCTCAAAATTAAAATGGGGTCTCAGGGTTTAGCCCAGTGACATAATACCATGTCGGGTGAATCTCCAGCAGTACAATTAAAAAACAACAAGAAGAAAACCGGCTGAATAGAATAGTGTTTCAAGAGTGAATGTCATTGAAAATACTAAGAAAAATGAAAGGAGTAACTCCCAAGAGGTGAATGATATATTGTTTCACAATCTACTTCTGTTTAATATACATCCAAACATACCAAGGATTCAGACCATATACGATAAAGATTCTCAGGGTATATGAATGAATATAGTTCATGTTAATATTTCTGTACTTCATCTCTGTTATTATTTCTTAACTTCTTTCAATTCATGGCTCCTCATGAATTATAGTGTCAGAATGTTAAAAAGTAGAATACACAAACCTACTGTTTCTGCAGATTTTAGCTCAGAATTTGTCAAGGCACAATCTAATAGTACAAAATCAGGATACAATGGGTGAAATTAATGCTGAGATACAGGGGTGACACTGGATCTCATGTCAGGATTCTTTTTACTGAATTACTTTTGCAGGAATAGGGATTGAATCTAGGTCTTGAGCATGGCTGGCAAGTGCTCTATCCCTGAGATTTCCCATAAGCCTTTAAAATCTGTTTTTTTTTTCATTCTCTTTCTTTCTTTCTTTTCTTTTCTTTCTCTTTCATCTTCCTTGTGTGGATGGTGTTTGATCCCTGGGGCATTCTACCTCTCAACTGCACCCCCAGCTCTTTTTTCCTTTTGTTTTGTAATAGCCCTTTGCTAGGTTGATGAGAGTCTCACTACTAATTGAAGCTCTCTTTGAAACTTCAAACTTCTTATCTTAGCCTGTCAAATACAGGTGTTACAGGCATGCTCCTCCAAGCAAGGAAGCAAGGAAGGATATTATTTATATATCTCTTTGTGTATCCAATAAGGAAACAGAATTATACCTGTGTGAAGCCAATGGGCCAATCTGTGATGTCTTCATTGATGACCAAGCTTTGATTGTGTGGACTCTCAGAGACAAACTCCCCTATTTTAACCAGCGACCCAAGGCCACCAGGAAAATTCACGTCATTCTGGATATCATAATGGACCATTTGGTTTCCTTTCTTGTCTAAGGAAATGTGTTGGCCCCCACTGTTGGTAAACTGGAGTTTCCTCAGAAATGGATTGAGCTGGAGGAGAGGCATCGATTTGGAAATTAAGTATACACAAAAATTAAAGATGGAAAGTCCTTAATTCCTAAGCCATCCTTATTTCTCTTCTTCCTGAACTTAGGTTTCCTCAGTGGTAGAGGCAAATATCTGTGGTTTCCTGTAGACATCATGTCATGGGAACAAGGGAGGACAAGAGTTCTCTAGTGGACACAGTGGTGGAGCAATGGAGTTCAGAAATCCTACAGCTTGCTGAAAGGGTGGTGTTGAATTGGGTTCTGCCACTAGCCTGATGAGTAAAGTCTATTTGGAGCAGCTTAGAAGCTAATGTTTGCACTTAGGAAGGCTACAATAGAGGTGGAACTCTTTCAAGCCTTCATCGTGGGGTAGAAATCCTGATTCATTCATCTCACAACCCATTAAATATAAGTATTCAATTTGTGAAATTCATTGTGTTTATCACTTATATCTTAATAAAAGTTTAAAGAAGGAATAACATGGGTTTATTTCTGTCTATGCTTTTGGTTTTTCTTACTGACCAGGCTATTGTCTTGAAACATTACGGGGAGCTATAGGTGCCTCATAAAATAAAAGTAAAATGCCTCCCATTTCTAGTGTGTATTTTAATGGAGTCTAGTAATCTTTAAATCTCTGGTTCCTAGGTCACACTTTGCCGAAATTTAATTAGCCTCTGACAGTTTACACAGCTTTTTTGTTTGACTAAAACATTTTCCATTATGTCTTTGTAATCCATCTGGACAAACTGACCTACTTTTCTATACATCATATTCCAGTAGGAACAAAATGGCACATCAATAATTATTTTTAGGAAAAATAGAAAGTACATTTTGTGTTACACTTTATGACCTTGCTTTTTACATATGTGCCTTTCTCTCCATATTAAACTTAAATTCTATACTCTACAAATTTGATTAACGAAGTTAACTCTTCTGCATGTGTTTATTAATTTGTTTCATACATGGATTCTGGATTTAGATCAACCAGGGTTAATATCCAGAAAAATGCATCTTAAACCTTGGAAGGACATTCCTAGCTGAGAGACACAATCACTGCTCTCCTATTTAAGACTGGGACCACTCATCACATTTCCAAATTTTTTTTAGTCTTTGGAAGAATAATGAAATCTAAGTTAAACTCAATGGAACAGACCTGTCATCCAAGTACATAGGAGGCTAGGAGGATCACAGGTATAAGAACTACTTCAGCTACTTAATAAAGACCTCTGCAACTTTTGAAACTCTTTCAGGAAAAACTAAAAAGAGCTAGGGGTGGTACCCCTTCTAAAAAATAAAACAAGGAAGAGGGAGGATGTGGCAGTTTAAAAATAATTTCTTTCCCAGGGAAATGTCAGAGTAATAGAGACAAAGTGGGTAAAATCCAATTCAATGATGCATAAAATACCCAAAATCAAACATGGATACTTTAATCATGTCTCCTGGCATTGGATAGAGTCCCAGAAAATTCCAGAGTTGAGCAATCTTTTATCACTCTATGTCACTCACCAGTTGTGTTGAGATATTTTGCAGCATGTGCTACTGCAATATAAAATGCTTTTCTGATTCAAATAACTAATTAAATAATTTGCAATGGGAGTTTCCAGTGGTAGAGTATGCCACACATGGAAAACATTTCCACATATTCCTAGAGCCAGTATGAATATGCCTGTATTCCTCTTCCCTGTTCCTTCTGATCAAGAGATGAAAACATAGTCAGAATGCACCTCATTATGATGCCCACAGATGCCAGTCAGTTCTTAAACCTTGCCTACTTCTGCAGAAGTCTCACCTGCCATGGAGAAAGTCTGGTCTGCTCTGCATCCCCTGGAGATTCCTTTGCTGTTTTCTCCAAGATCACTGTATGGAGAACATGGGCCAGGGCATACATAGCATTATATATTAAGTAGCTGGTCTGAGATACAGTTAGGAAGTCGGTTTTTGTTGGCCTAGAACCAAGGGAAGTATTTGGTAGGCATTCTGAAATTTTTCCACAAAATGACCCAGCAGGTAAGCAATGAAAAAGGTCAAGCCACACAATACTGAAGAAATAATCTTCTGGGTACTGAGAAGGGTTGACTGTCTGGAGAAAGTGTTTGAAGCCAGGGATTTCCACCTGGTGATGTGAAAATGAGATGCTTCCATGGAAAGAATGCAGAAAGCTCTCCTTCTGAAACTGAACAATATCCCAATTGTCTTCCATAATCCACACATCCCCCATCGTTAGAAAAAGTTCCGTTGCGAGTTCCACTATGAAGAGCCTCCCTGTTTCACCATAGAGTACATGCACATTTGCAGAGGAAAGGCTGAGTGTCTTCATGGTAGTGACAATACTTGATCCATACATATTAGTTATATCAGGGAGCCTTTGTGTTAAGGCCACACAGATATCCTTCTTCACCATCTCCACACGCAGACCCTGAAGGAACTTTTCTCCTTTCAAATCATCAGATATGAGGATAGTCGCCCATGTCCAGCCAAAATGCAGCAATAATGAGACTATTGCAGTGGCCAGAGAGCCACTGATGGTCATCAGGGGCCATCTGATAGAGTGATGAGAACTGGACTTGGTCACTTAGCATGGTATCAAAAGGTCCATATGTGACCTGAATAAGCAAACAAAAACAGGATTCTAATTTTACAAGTACTTGAGTTTGTCCCTCCTGAGAAAAGGATACGAATATTCTGTAAAAGACAGGACTATTGAGACAGACCCAGTACTACACATCTGTGATCCCTGTGCTTTGAATGTGACACCCAGGCAGGGGGGTTCACACACTGATGGTCAGCATCAGCAATGTACAAGACCCTGTTTCAAAAATAGAAGTGTAGGTTCTGTGGTTTAGTATATGATGTCCTTTGCTATGTTCAATGCCCAGGTTGTGTGTGTGTGTGTGTGTGTGTGTGTGTGTGTGTGTGTATGTGTTTGTGTGTTTGTGAGAGAAAGAGAGAGATTGAGAGAGAGAGAGAGAGAGAACACGCACAACTGAAACATCTGTAGAGTTTATCCAGTTCCCTCATTGTGAGCACTCACAGCATAGTGTTTGTGATTTTCTTTAACTTTAGAAAGTCAAGATGATCCAGGCATGCTGTCACACAATGGTATTCTCTGTACTTGTTAGACTGAGACAGGAGGATTTCAGGATCTAGTCCAGGCTCAGGAAATTAAAGAGGCCCAGATTCAAAACTTAAAACAAAACTTCTGGATGTGCAGCTTACAGGTAGAATGATCCTACATTCAAACTCCAATACCCCACTGCCACAAACAAGGAAAGAAAAGGGAATAGTGAGATCTACAAATGCTTTATCTCCTGTCCTGGGTAATATCGAGATATGACTTGTGTTGCAGCATCATCAGATAGTAGATATTATTTTACTCTTACTTCTGGAAATGTGGAGCAGAAGCAGCCCCAGAATCAATGCTTGCCTATAAATACTGATGATGAAGTGGCCCTTAATAACTTTACCTCCTGGTAATCCCCACTTTATTTACTAACATAAGAACTGATGTGTTCTTGAAGATTGTTTTCACTTATACTCTCTGATTGCCCCTGGGTGCAATCCTCAGCACCAAAAAAGCATAGAAGATTAAACACACAGAAAATCACACACAGCCATGATCCCATATAACACTTGGATAAAGTGTGGAACTTACCTATGAGTTTGTGTAATTAGACGTGGTCTCATCAAGAGATAATGCCGGATCACAGATACTTCCTGATTCACGTAGAAAAGGGGGAAAAATGCCCCCAGCACCAGGTCTCCTTCTCTCTTGATATTTGGCTTTGATTTTGTGTAACAGTTCGTGAAATCATCATCAAAGGAAGCGTGCAAAGGCTGCAGGAGCAAGGAGAAGAGAAAGAGAGAGAAGGTCATCTCAGATTCTGACCAACAAGGAAACAGTACCATGTCTAGACCGAAGTGTGCAGGGGAGAATGAAGATCCCTGTGTGATACTGGTGAAGGCACAATGGAGTCTCACTCTCCCCAGATGCCCTGGACATGTGAAAAAGTATCCAGATGGGTTTTCCACGCAGGGGCAGTGGGAGAAGAAACAGGGGGCATTCATAAGGGAGTCATGGTGCTGAGACTGTGCTGTGGTGTCTGTGCTCAGAGCTGCTCTGGCTCCCTGTCTTTTCATGACTCTGCTTCAGTCCCATGCAGGAGCTCCAGGGACCCAGTGCCTAGGGATCTGCACCTGTCCACTTCCATCCTGATGAAAACACTTTGGAAAAACATATTTGTGCCTCTGAAACTCTATGTCCTCCATGATTTCATCATAGTTCTGTGAGGCTCTGGGGTCCACTCCATCCTGAGACAGCAGCCCTTAATTGCTGAGAACCCAGAAGTTTAGACTTGTTGTTTGTCCACTGCCTTGAGGGACAGGACAGGATGAGATAAACTTGGTGTTGAAAAGAACTGAAGTTAGAATCCTACAGTGATTCATGTAGAGTAGTATAAGTCAAAATATCAAAATCTGAACCAACCTAGGAGTTCATCAACAGAGGAATGTATAAATATAATGTGGTATATGCATGGAGTGGAATTTTACTGAATTTTATGTCATTTGTAGGAGAATTAATGTAAATAGAGAACATTTTGATAAGTGAAATTTGTCCATCTCAGAAAGACAAAGGTCATATATTTTCACTCATATATGGGAGCTAGCAAGAAATTCAGATAGAAAAAGGGCTTCCCATAAGTGAGGGAAGAGACAAGTACTGTTGTGGTAAGAAATTGGAGGACAGAGAGGGGAAGGGGAAAGAGGAGGACTGAAGAAGGAAACAGCCCAAATAATGCTGTGTCTCTGTAAGAAGCTGTTACCACCAGTCTCTGTGATGTTTATGGGAGGGAGGAAGGAGAAGTGGGGCTGAGTTTAGAGTATGAAGGTGTATGGAGCATGGATTGTAAAACTATTTTAATAAACTCAATATGCCACTTGTTTAAAAATGCCAGCATATAGCTCAGACAGTTTCAGAAACTCATGAACAGCTTGTTTAGACATGCCAGCATGTCATTAAGCATTCTTCATTCTGACCCCGAGAAGAACCATAAAAGTCTATTTAGGAGCACATTCTGGTAGCATATGTTACTAAAAGTGGAAAATATGAAAATTCTCAGAGCAGAAAAGTAATGGATTTGTGGTTCTTTCTTTGTGATCTGTGTGTGTTTCCTTTACCTTGAGAAGCCCATTCTTATCTACTCAATGTGTGCTCTGTGGACAGTTTCACACTTCTATACAAAGACATCCAATATAAAATAATGTGGCTTCAAGAAAACAGGTCATTACAGTCCAGAATTTTTTTCTGCCAAACATCTAAAATGTATTTCTTTCTCTTTTTTTTCATTGATGTGCTCAAAGGGTAAACCCTCTCCTCTGTGCATAGTCAAAATTATCACATGTGAATCAAAAACTGCAAACACAATAAGTTCACTCAGTATTTCCCTTGATGCACCTTGTATCTGTATCCAATAGATTTCTGGAATGAAACCCCTTCCTCCCATTTCTTTTTTTTTTGTAGTAGAATAGAGGGTGGTTGATATACTTAAAGGGCGAACTCTTAAAAGCACAGTTCACATCCATCCTCAGTAGGTTAGTGAGATCCTTTTCAAAATAAAAATAATGGACTAGATTGACATAGTGGCATATGCTTGTAGTCCAAATATTTGGGAGGCTGAGACAGTAGGATAAGAGGTTCAAACCCAGACCTAGCAAAGTTGTGCTTCCAAATATAAAACCCTTGCAGAGAAATTCCTTGAAAGTTTGATCTGGAGGTGTGGCATATATATAGCTTTCATATATCCAAGAAATTATTGCCAAATCTAATGTCATGAACCCATTCTCTTTTGTTTTTTGCTTTTCTTTGTTTGTTTGTTTTGATAGGAATCACATTAAATCTTTTCATCAGTTTTGAGTAGGAGTGATATGTCAAATAACATTAAATTGTCCAGCTCAAGCAAGGTGCAGTGGCACACACCTGTAATTATAATAATTGGGAGGAAGTTACAGGAAGATCTCAGATATGAGGCCAGCCTTAGCAACTACCCAAGACCCTCTCCAATTTAGTAATATCCTGATTCCAATTAAAAAGTAAAAACATCCAGAAGTGTTGAATGGCCCTGAATTCAATACTTCATATTGAATACATACATACATACATACGTACATACATACAGACAGAAGAAAATTTTCAGTCCAGCTGGATCTGTTGGCATAAATCTATTATCTCTTCTATGGAGAGTTTGAGGCAGTAAAATTACAAGTTTAAAACCAGCCTGGCCAATTGAATGAGACCTTGTCTCAAAATTAAAAATAAAAATCCAAAAGGCTAGGCATGTAGGTCAGGATGGAACATGTGCCTATCTAGGTGCAAAGCCATGGTAAAATCCTCATCCTTCAAATAAAAGAAAAGAAATTTGACACCTGCAGCTACTTATTTTATTGCCCTGAACCCATCCATAACTACCCTGGTATCCCTATGGCATCTATGTACACATGGGGAATCAAGGTCCCTCCTAGTCCAGGTATGATGTCACACCAGGCCTTTGGAGGCATTTCCCTTCTTTACATTGATGTGAGCAGCACGGCTAGTTGAACCAGAAATAAACCAAAAAAAGTAACTTACCCTGTAAATGTTTACTTTAAGATTGTCCCAAAAGAGAATGGAAAGACCAGGGTAAACTCCGAAGTTGAAAAGCAAGCCACAGAAGGTTTGAGTATGTCTCAGAATGTTTGTGGAAGGTGTATCTTAAGAAAACCATATTGTATGTGTGTTAAAGTAGTTTATACTTAAAAAGTTATTTTAATGGTTGACAGTGAGGTTATATTAAGATAATTTCCTGTGTTTTATAGTGTCTCTGTTTTTTCTATGGTTATCTTATTATCACTGGATTCTAAATTTCACTTCAAAAGTGAACATTAATTACTATGTAACTATAATGTTATATTTGTGCTTCCCAAGTATTAAAAATGCATAATTGGGTATTAGACAAAACATCAATCAAAGTAGCAATTGGTAATGCTAATCCTGTGGGGAGGATTAATAGGGTTTTTACAGCCCATCTCTGCAATCTTAACTTTTCAGATTGTGTCTTGTGGCAGCCTGGAAAATCAGTGACACCTCTCCAAGGATGACAAATTCATCTGCCCAGAATCAAGTTCAGGTTGTATTGAGACTAGTCCCAGTCTTTTTTGGACAGATGTCTGGGAAGAAAACCAATCTTGCAGTGCCAACATAATCATCATGAAGGCTTCTAAATTAAGATTCACATTATCCAGACAAAACTGCCTCAAGCTTGTGAAATGAATCAGTATAATCCTGTGACATTAAAGACTTATTAAAGGCTCCTACACAGAAAGTCAAAAATCAGTAGTAGCCACCAGGGTCTATAGGCAGGGAGGAGATATCCCTGAAAGTAGCCTCATAGGCTATTTCAGATTATGGTTCATTAAGTCAAGTAGCCTTAAACCCCACTGACAGTGAATCCTTTTTTCTGTAACTTTAAGAGAAACCATAAATGATCCAGTCTGTGTAACTATAATAGAGATGAAATATATAAGGCAGACTCTAGAAATAGAAACTTTTTGGGGACACAAACATGTGGCAAACATGGGTTAAATGTGCT
>PVLC010049368.1:0-10521 GCA_004027655.1 Graphiurus murinus | reverse complement strand
CCTTGAATCTAAATAAGTTTATGTAGGGAATATCTAAACAGAGTCCTGGAACATTTCATTATAAAATGAAGAGATTAGGAGGTGTGAATAAAAATGAATAAAAATTAAAGGCCACCAGTGTTTGTTAGGATCATCAAAGAGAGAGCCAGACAATACATGCCTGTAGCCCATAGATGTAAACACTCAGGACTTTCTCTCCATTTCTTCTCAGTGGAAATCATTGCCTAGATGTAGGAATACATTCACATGGCAAAATGATGATATTTTAATTTTAGTTTCATTTGTAATCTGAAAAATATATACAAGACAAGTATCCCTTCATCATTGATCTGGATATCTTGGGTACAGTTCTTATAAAAATCGGGGGTGGGGGATGCTTGCTTTGTTTTCAGTATTAAACAGTTTTCAATTTAAGAAGCCAGATCAAACAATGGTGACCAATGATTGTGTCCATTTATGCATATATCTTTTGTGGGTTTTTTTTCCCCATCATTTCTTTGAAATAAATTCTCAAAGTGTACTGGACAGGTCAAAGACTAAATATGCATGTAAGTATTAAAGATGTGACAAGTTTTCCTCTGTATGCTATATAAATACATATGGATATATAAAATTATATATATTTATATATATATTTATACATATATATGTGCATATATATATATATGTTATATATATATAATTTCCCCAAAGTCTCACAACAGAGGCTGAAATCAGAGAGATAGCTCATGAAGGGGGTTCATAGACTTAAATCCACAGTCTCCAAGGCCACGTCCCCAGTAACCCATCTCTTCCAGCCATGTCCCACCTGCCTACATTACCATCCAGCACCCTCAGCATTCAATCATTTCACTTCTGAACATTAATATGTGAGCTCTTTAGAGAACTTTTTATATGCAAATCACAACAGGAAGAATATACCAGAAGAAATAAAAAATGTATGTGATAATTTTTGTAGATTTGAAAAAAACGGACCAATTCATAGCCATTGCTCAGTAATACAAGTTTTTTACTTTTCTTCCTAAGTCAATGTTTAGTTATATTCTGCATCCTCTTTTGCTGTTGACATGCCTTATGACCTGGCTCTGGCCAGTGAAATGTTGAGAGAAATGATCTATGACAATACAGGCACAGTCCTAAACTGACCTAAAATTCCTCTTAAAACACTTCACACACTTCTCTTCATTTGTTTATTGTCCATGTTCTGACAATTTAGTGGAGGATGAAAAGGCTTTGGAAGATTATGGAACAATTAAAGGGTAAGACTCTATTTTTCTGAATGGAGAAAAGCTCCAGAATACCTACATTACCATACAGCATTAAACAGATTTACTGAGGTAAACCACTGAAATAATGTATTATAGCAAGAGACTTGTCATGAATAATACACTACACATCTTTTCTTACTGTGATTGAACATTTTTTTTGTAAAATAAAAAGAACCTTTTTTATTTTATTTATACTTCAAATTATCTATTACATATTTATTACCTAAAATTTATTTTCTTTCTCACATCTTGCTACAAAAAGCATTTTAGTCAACTAATAGAAAAATATTTGCTTCCAAGAAAGTTTGATTAAACTTTTCTCATATTTATCACTGTTAACTTCTTTATGTCTCTAATTTATGTTCTTTTATATTACTTATTTTTTCCTGTATGGTTACAAGAGATTTTGTCTATATTTTAGCATCAAAATAATTTTTCAAGTAATAGCTAAATATGTATTTCCTTTTTAGTAATTTTTCCCAGATTATAATGTGCTTTAGAATAAATGGTCTTAGTCTTAAAAAATTTAGTGAACATGTGATTATTCATTTTACTTCTTCTATTTCTTCCTTTGAGGAAAGTATTTCTATGGTTTATTTTTATGATTAACTTCTATTAATGTAATTTTTAATTTTTTTTTCCTTATGATTTGCAGTAGTTACTTGTCTTCTATACAAAAGATTCCCTAGGTTCTATTGTTATGTCTACAGTGCTGATGTTACTTATTTTATTTAATTGTATTTTCTTTTCCATGCTATTTTATTCTCTCAGTCTCTCTGTCTTTCTCTGGTTTTTTTTGGGGGGGGGGTATTATTTATTTATTTATTTATTTATTTATTTATTTATTTATTTATTTATTTATTTTTGGTTGAAGATTTAATCCAGGGGCATTATACCTGTGAGATATACCCCGGGTCCTTTTGCCCTTTTTATATTTTGTTTTGAGTCAGGAGGTCACTAGGTTGCTTAGAAGTCTCACTAAGCTGCAGATGCTGGTCTCAAACTTTCAATCCTCCTGTCTCAGCCTCCCAAGTACTATGTGACACTGAACCCAGCTGAAGTAGTCCTCTTTTAATGCAACCATTTTATTTATTAAAATTAAAGCAATTATCTTTTTATGTTCTAAGCCATAAATAAATTGATATTAAGGGAGCATTTCCATTATATCCCAATGATATTCTTTCCCTTTTCATTTATCCATGCATTAGAGGAAAGGTCTTCTTGTTTTGTTCTAGAGAGGCAACAGGAACTGGGGATAGATCTCACAGTGGTTACAGGTCCATGTACTCTGCTTAGGAGGTGTCAACAGTCTGTGTGAAATGTAAAACCAAAGGACAGGTCACAAAGTTTTTGGAAGAAAAGCTGATCTGCACAGTGCTTGTCAAATTTACAACTTATATCAGCCATTTTAAAGTCTGTCATGGTATATAATTCCATTTCAATCTTCTAGGCAATTGAAAGAGACACACTTAGTTCCAATTGAAAAAAAAATTATCTCAGGTTGTAGTAAGTATAGCAAGAATATAAAAGGAGTCAATGCAAGACTTATTTTTTCTATTGGTGAGTTTCTTTACTCTTCAAAATAAAGGTAAATAGAGAGACTTAATAATCTGGCACTGAGTAAAAGTCTCTCAATTCTATACCTAAAAATCACTCTCTTGTTTGATTCAATACGTATTATCTGTGATTTATATATATATATATATATATATATATATATATATATATATATATATGTATATTAAATTTACATATAAATTTATATAAATATAAATGTATTAAATATATAAGTATATAAATATTTATATTTAGAGAAAACTGATGATGACATTCATCTTTCAGGGTTGACCTAAATGAAGAAATTTAGATGAATAAGAAGGAGCAATTTGGCATGCACAACCAGAGGCAGAAAACAGAACAGCGAGATCAACCAACAATGACAATACAGGTTTTCCTGGTCTGCACTGGGGGAACTAATGTTTGAGCCTTCACAAGAGAGACTTTAGGAAGAACTTAGGGATTTTAGAAAATTAGGGAAAATAAGTAATTGTGTTTTGAAGCTTGTGTGATAAGTGTAACAAAATAGATAGAGAAGCAATTTCTCAACTCTATGGGAAGCATATTAGAAGATTCATATGAGAGTAATCTTCAATTGTCTTCATCTTGGCTTCTATTACTATTGTTATACACTTTATTTCTCAATATACTGAAAATCTTAGATTTAATCATTATAATATTTTGTTTAAATGATTAATTGACTTATAAAAGAGATTTCAGAAGAAAGTGGAGTAGCAGCTCAGTGATAGGATGTGTGCTTAGCATATTCAAGATTTTAGCTTGGAAATGGCACCAAGAGAAAGAAAGGAAGAAGGAAAGAAAGAAAGAAAGAAAGAAAGAAAGAAAGAAAGAAAGAAAGAAAGAAAGAAAGAAAGAAAGAAAGAATTTTAAAAATATATTTACATGCACATTTACTATTCAAGTGCTCTTTGTTTAGGTGTATAATGTATCTTTTCATCTTCTATGTAAGCACTTTACCTTGACATACGTGCTTAATTTATTCGCTGTATTCATGAACTAATGGAATATAATTACAATTGATTAACATCTTTTCTATGAATTATATAATCTTTATCATTTTCCCTATGTTGTTATTGATTGAATTTTCCCTTTATTGTGAGGGGTTTTTTTTCCTATTTTTTGTATCTTTGGTAATTTTTTATTGAATGCCAGGCATTTTTGGTGTTACATTTCTGAGGGCTGGACATTTTTTTGTGGTCCTATAAATATTATTGAGCTTTGTACTAGAATGCAATTAATTTACTTAGAAAAATCTTGATCCATTTGAACTTTTTTTTTTTAATTTATGATATGTAATATCAAACCTATCTTTTTCTAAGACTAACTTTATCTGAATACTGAGGCAACGTTTTCTGAATACTCTACACAGTACTCATAAATTACAAGGCTCCTCACTATGGCTAATGGCAATATAAATTCCCTCCCTTTTATGAATTACAGGAATTATTTCCTCTGCTCTTTTTTACCCACAGCCTTGGGTAACTTCCACACCAGCATGTGTGGATCAGTACTCAGCATGTATGGATCACTACTCAGCTGAAGACTTGAGGGTAATTCCTTTGCAGAACTCTGAAATCCTGAGAGCAGCTCTGTCTTCTACTAATTGCTTGTGTCTTCTAGCTTCTGTGACCATCCTGAATCCTAGCTGTCAGAGGCCAGCTGTTGTAGGGGAGGTTTCCATGGTAAGATCCCCAGCAAGAAGAAAGCATGCAGAATCGCCCTCTGGAGGAGAACAGCAGCAGCTTTATTTTACAGACTCATTCCTTATATAGGCTTCTGGGCAAAATGGCTCATATCACACCAGTGTAACTTGTGCATGCATGTTCTATATTATGTAGTCATGCTTATGTAATTAAATGCTCATCTGCATCTCCAGGGTCTTCTGCAGCTGCATGAGGTGACTAGGTGTTATATTTAGATACAAAATGTTCCCTAAAGAGCACATTTATTAATATTCAGAGTTGATATAATTGAGTCATGAGGTTATATTCCCAGCAGTAGATAAATCCGTTGTAATGGATTTATCTGTGCGGTACCTGGTAGGCTGGTAGGATGTCACTAGAGGAGGTCGTCCCTGGTAGTACAGCCGTGGAGAGGATATTAATATAATATAATATAATATAATATAATATAATATAATATAATATAATATAATATAATATATGGTTCCTCCTCCTCCAGCTCATTTTCTTGCTTCCAGTTTCCATGATGTGATCACAGCCCATGCACCTCCCTCTCTCCAATGCTTATGGCCCTAAGATCTGAGGTCCCTGACTTCACAGGGACTGAACCCAAAATTGTAAGAAAATCTTTCTGCAAAGATATGTGGTCAGTCTTTTAGATTGTAGCTACAAGAATGCTGATGGATACAGTGTGGTTATGTCCTCATGGTTGGCTTGTACTTTCTCTGGGCCCCACACTACACCTGTTACAGGGTGGCAGTGCATGACTTGACCTAGAGAGTACTGTATTGGGCCCAGTGACCACAACAGTTACTATGAGCTCTATAGTCACATAGGTGAGGATAGTCGATACCCATCTCCAGGAGAAGCCCAGTGAGTTCCACCAGATTGTAATCAGGTACTCCTATAAGGCCTGAATAACCTGTACCTTCACATCCATCTCCATTAGACCTTGCTATAACTGTTGCTAGTGGTCTGGCGTGTATACAGCATTCCAGAATGTATACATAGAATATACACATATATTCTGACATGTATACATAGAATGTATACACAGCATTGACATGAAGAAGAGCACATGTTCCATGCTGGGCAGCAGTGAGAATATATAATGCCTTCTATTCTGCAAAACTACCTTCTACAACTTGGTGGTTTTGTCCATTAAAAGGGAAAGAGCTCAATGGGATATATTTAACGCTTCAGCAATACATTAGGCTAAGGCTTCCTCCTGTAGTTCTACATCTATA
Organism: Graphiurus murinus; assembly: GCA_004027655.1. Taxonomy (NCBI): domain Eukaryota; kingdom Metazoa; phylum Chordata; class Mammalia; order Rodentia; family Gliridae; genus Graphiurus; species Graphiurus murinus. Next base: position 4,746 of record PVLC010049368.1, on the reverse strand, counting down.
TTACCTCCTCCTGGAACAAACAAGGCTAATGGGTTAAACCACCATGTGGCCTGCTGCACATGGTGCCAGTAGTGATATATGGGGTCCCGATTATTCAGTTTATGAAAAAGAGCCAGGAGTCTTCATCCCTGTATATACAAACTCCTTTAGGTATACCTTCCTGTCCAATGGGCAGGGAGGTACAGCCAATCATAATGTCCACAAACCCAGACATAGCCATCTGGGAGAACATAGTGGGCTTGACTCCTATTAGTTTCTACTCATTCCACCACTGGTTGATGTCCTACAAGCAAGTGATGTTCAGACATAGTTCTTGGGGAAACCATCCAGCATGTCAACTGGTCACAACCCAGTCCATCTGTTCTATACAAAAAAGTACTATGCTTACAATCCCTACCTGTTCCCTTGTTAAGGGATCGTTAACCCATTCTGGGTTCTGTGTTTCCAAGTTTGTAAAGTAGTCCAGTTGTCTGAAGTAGCAGGAGCAATTCACCATGGGAGACCTTCAGGCTGCTTCTACTGGTAACTTGGTGCAGACCCAGCAATGGGCGTCACTGTGCACTCTAGCAAAGGTGTATGCCCAGGAGAGCAGACATAGCCTGCCATTAACCTGGATGGTAGGAGAGAGACCATCATAGGTAAGTCCGTCCCTTCAGGAGGATATAAGATGTGCTCATCTTGCCAGACAATAGTGGCTAAAATAGTGGCCACTCCAAGGTGATGGTGCCACAACAAAACACCCTGGGTAGGAAGTATCAGGTTAAGAACATCCTCCACAGTATTTAATGGAAAGGCCATAGTCTTATGACCTGCATATTTTTCAAAATCTTGCCTTCTGCCTGTGGGGAAAGTGTGGCCTGTACCAGGCAGGGCCAGGCCTCTATCCAAGGGTCCAGTTGTAACTGGGCCTTCTGTCCCAGGCCCTATGGCTACAGGAGTACAACCCATTGCTAGCATGTCTGGGTCACTCCCAGACATCTTGCTGTCCTGGGGCAATGTGCTTAGGTGCAGGGAGTAAGAAGGCTCCTCCTTTCACCTCTGGTTTTAAGCAGTTACCTTCAAATACAGGATATTCCTGCTATTACTTTATTATCTAAGGAGACCTTCCCAGTGCAGCAAGTTTTCTGTTAAAAGCCATACTACCATGGGCACTGGAGCCTGTTACTTCCTCCAATGCTACCGACGAGAGCTCAGGGGGTAGTCAGAGAGCCCGAACTTCTCTTAAAGCATCAGCAGCATCATTACTGGAAGCATGCCAAGGCCTATGCCCCAGAACATGATGCATTATAGCTCCTTCCAGGAGGCCCCATTTCTACAAGTTCTCTTATATAACCTTGCCCCACTGTATCTGCCAGCCTTCTTTCAACTGTAATCTCAAAGACTGACCATGTAATTTAGAGGAAAGAAGATTTATTTTCTTATGGTTTCGGATTCAGTCCACGTGAGGTTAGGGACCATGGATCCCAGGGCATGGCTACAGATATCAGAGAAAGGGAAAACACATGGGTTGTGTGCTCACCTTGGAGGCCAGAAGCAAGAGACAGAGCAGAGAGAGAAGGAACCATTTCTGTAATCTCCAAGGCCCCACCTCCAGGGATCACCTCCTCCAGCCACATTCCATCACCCTACCAGGTACCACCCAGGTAAATCCATTACAATGGACTCATCTGATTCTGAGATTACAACCCTCAGGACTCAATTACATCAGCTCCAAGCATTGATAAATGAGTTCTTTAGGGAAATTTTTTATATTTAACTATAACATTCTGCTCCTGGCCCCTAATGAGCTTATGTCCATCTCAGAATGTAAAATGCAATTAGCTCTTTCTGAAAGTGCCCAAAGTTTTAAGTTCCAGCATTGCTGAAAATTCCCAAAATCCAAAGTCTCCTCTGAGATTCAAGGTGAACTCTTTGTGAGCCTCTGTAAAAGACAATGAAGAACAAAATAAAAAGCAAATTACATGCATCCAATATGCACGGGTAAGGAGTAAACATTTGCATTCTCAAAGGGAGGAATAGGGCCATAGAAAGAAGAGATGGGACAAAAACAGTAACAGAATTCAGAAGGGCAAGCATTTATCTTGAAGCTCCACTTCTGGCATCCAGGGCAGGGCATTTAGCGGCAATGAGAAGCAATATCAAGGGGCCTTGGCGGCCCAGTGGCTATGGCCTGGCTGATTGCAGTGAGCAGTTTGCTGTCTCTTCCAGCCTGGCCCCATGGCTTGCAGCTAGTAGCCTTTCCTCCTGGTCATTCCACATTTCTGGCGTTTCTAAATCTCAGGAGTTTTTCTTGCAACTTTGGCTTCACCCTCACAGCTTCACAAAGTGCCTATTTGGGCCTGCTTGCAGGGATTTTGACTCTGCCACATGTTGCCAGGTTTCCTAGACCTTCATTTGAAATCTGGGGAGGTGAGCCTCTCACACTCTCAAGATGACCTGCATTCTCCCTTGTACATGTATCCCCACTTTTCCTAAGTAAAATCTCTGTCTTTGTCTTCGAAATCTGAGGGGAAGTCTCCATGACCTACTTTTTCTAGCAAAGTTAGTATTGTGTGGGCTCCAAGATGGGCCATGAGCAGAAAAGGTAGTCATGCTCCTTTTTTTTTCTTTTTCTTTTTTTCTTTTTTTTGTGGTACTTGAACCCAGAGGCATTCTACCTTCAAGCTCCACCCTTAACCCAATATTATTTCTTATTTGGAAACAGGGTCTCACTAGGTTGATGAGAATCTCACTACTTGCTGAAGCTGTCCTCAAACTTGCAATCCTCTCATCTCAGCCTCCCAAGTACAGGAATTTCAGGCATGTGTCACCATGCCCAGCTAGTCACATTCTTCTTAATTGTTATTGGTGAGGCCTATTTATCACAACCACTGGGCCTGCTCCATCCAGGCCACCCCTGGCCCCAACTTCATCTGGGCTGCCTCTGGTCCCAACTCCATCTGCTGCCTCCATCATGGCCACTGAATCCTCCTTCCTTTCAGTCATCTTCCGACCTTCCATGATATCATTTCTCTGGGCCACAGCTTTACACATGCCTTTCCGGCCATACTGCAAATTTTTAAAGTCTCCCTGCTTTACTTTCTGCTCCTGATATTCAGTGTACAATTCTGGCCTCACACAAAGTTTCAGAATACAGGCAAAATGCCGATAAATTCTTTGCCAAAGTACAACACATGCGCCTTCTATTCCATTCCCTATGGAGTCATCCCTGTCCTCCATAATCTCCTAAGCACAGCCTCTACCATGCACCTTTCTTGCCACATCTTGGCCCTTCCACTTTCCTCCCACAAACCAGTTCCAACAAGTCACAGTCCATGTGGTCAGATTTAAATACAGCAGCATCCCCACTCCTGGTACTATTATTTGTATCCATTGGCATTCAGTCTAAAAGACTGACCAAGTAACTTAGAGGAAAGTTATGATTTGGATAACTCATGATGTTGGATTCAGCCCCTGTGAGGCCACGGACCACGGATCTCAGGGCATGGTGACAGGAAAGGGAGAGCACCTGAACTGGGCTCACATCATGGAGGCTAGAAGAAAGAGAGACAGCAGGAGGAGGAAGAGTTACTCATAGAACCTGCAAGGCTGCACCTTCTGGGATTGCAAACCTCATAACTCAATTCTATAAACTCTAAGCTCTTTAGGGGACATTTTATATCTAACTATAACACCCACAATGGGCAGTGCCCAATCAACCAGTCTTGTGCTCCCCACAGGGGCAGCCCCATGGTTAGTCCCCAGTAGACTCCCCAGCTGTCTGTACAGACATGCAAGGGCCCAGTCTCCTTCATGAGACCTAACCAGACCACTTGGAGCTTGGCCCATGGCTAGTGTATCTGACACTGATCTCATACCAGAATGTTTCCATGGTGGCCTAAAGGCCACAGCTGCCTCTGTGAGTGGTTGCTTGTGATAGGAGCCATCAGTATACCATGCTTTGATGGGTATTGGGGGTCTTTCAAGTTATAGGGACTTGAAGCATTTCCTACTTCCATGGGTTCTGAGGGGGCTGCTGCTAAAAAATGTGCTGGCCCCAACAAAGCTTTCCCTTCCTCAGAGAGACTTACGACATCTTCCACTTCTGTAAATTCTAAGGGAGCTATTGTACAGAACTGTACTGGTCCCATCAAAGGATGCAACTGTTCAAAAGGCTACTAGAAAATTGTGCTTATTGTTCTAAGTATGCATCCTACTTTGTCAGAGTGGGTGTCTGGGCTATCCCTGTCCAGGGGTTCCAAATCCAGAACCTCAGTCAACCTTCAATAGGGTCTGCACCATCACTGACCCCGTGCCTGTAAGGGGTTCACAAGCTAAGAGGTTGGCAAATATACCTGTTAACTGTAAGAGAATCAGAAATTAACATAACATCACCAATATAACAGTACAACCATACATTCAGGCCTCTGCTAAGAGGCCAAATCCTGTGCTACCAGAACATGACATAAAGTGAAACTATGCAAATAGAACTGTCCTACTTATTGCTACAGATGATCCATCAATTCTGAAATAATGGGTGCCATTGCATGCAAGGGCAATGTCATTTTACTTAGCTCCAAATAGTCCGCTGTTATGCACCAGGAATTGTCAGGTTTTCCCACTGGCCTCACAGGAGAGTTGAATGGGCTGAAACTTTTCAATTTCCTCAAGCCCCCTGGTAACTTGTACTGCCTTACATACATTCACAATCTGTGTGGCATGGGGAGAAGGGTTAAGGGAGCATGATGGGAATGTTCTCTAGTAATA
>PVLC010049367.1:0-10458 GCA_004027655.1 Graphiurus murinus | reverse complement strand
CAGTCCTGACACAGGTGAGCAGCATTACATAAAGCCTAATCCGGTGATCCAGACGTTAGTTTGTTTTCAATAGATCCGGCAATTTGCAAGGATGACAATTTGCAAGGATGTGAGGCCCGGGCCATAATTTCCGCCTACGTCCTTTCTGTGCACAGGAAATAATGGTATATCTAGCCATGTATATGCGAACCCAGCCTGGTCTCTTTGCTGAAATGTTTCGACTTCGGATCGGTCTGATCATACAAGTTATGGCAACAGAACTGGCTCACTCCCTTCGATGCTCAGGTACTCGATTCAGTAACCACTTTTAGGCAGAATGCACTTTGAATGTGGATCAGTGGATTGTGGGATCACGAGGGAAAGAGAGTTAAAACGTTTATTTTTACCCCTGGCTTACAAGCTGCAGAAGGCGATCTTGTTCCCCTCTCACTCAGTCACTATATAAGGGACTGACGGGAACCCATGTGCACATTGGTCCTGCAACTTCAAAAGGCCACCTCTTGGGGGCTTTGAGCTCTAAATTCCTTCCGTGTGTGTGTGTGTGTGTGTGTGTGTGTGTGTGTGTGTGTGTCTGAGAATTGAACCCAGGGGCATTCTACTTCTCAACTACACCCCCAGCATCTATTTTTTTTTAATTTTGAAACAGAGTCTCACTAAGTTGTGGAGGGCTTCTCTATGTTCCTGAGGCTGGCCTTGAACCTGTGATCCTCCTGTCTCAGCCTCCCAAGTGCTGGGACTACAAGTGTGGGCCACCACGCCCGGCTGTGTTCTTCATCACTAAGTGCTCTCAGCCTCCTCCCTTCCTTGTAATTCCTCAGAACTCCTGAGTGCTGTGAAGCGCACTTGAGTGTGACAGACTGGGACTGGTTCTGCTTCAGGCAGCGGAACTTCTGGGCACAGGGCCTGAGCTGCCACATCAGCGGATCAGTGTCTGTGTTCTGTCTAATCAACATCATGATTTAAGAAAGGAAGACAAGGCTTTGTTAACATTTGTCTAATAAGACTCTTTGAAACTAATTATAGGTGCATTTGTCATGATGACAGTTTTAGTTGGAAAAATAGTTGGGCCCCGTGGAAGCCGTAGCGCAGAATTATGTAAACTATGTAGGGGGAGGGGGAACCCCATGACGTTGTTTTCCTTTGGCATTTGTTTGATTTCACCAGAGATGGGAGCTAAAAATAAAATGACAGTTGCAAAACTCACAATTGAAACTCATTGTTTTGGTTAAATTTCCCCAAAAAAGGCTTCTAACTGAGCTGTTAACAGATAGCTAAATTTATTGGCTTTAGTCAAACATAAATCAAAGAAAGCTAACAATTACTTTACACCTGTCACATTCCAGACACTGTGTTTTTTGCTTTGCATTTTCATATTCCCTCTCTCTCCCCTCTCTCCCCCCTCTCCTCTCCTCTCCTCTCCTCTCCTCTCCTCTCCTCTCCTCTCATCTCATCTCATCTCATCTCTTTCTCTCTCTTGTGGGCAGGCAGTACTGAGGATTGAACCCAGGGGCATTCTACCTCTGAGCTACACTCCCAGCCTTTTTTATTTTTTATTTTGAAACAGGGTCTTACTAGGTTGTGGGGGACCAGGTTAACTTGTTGAGGCTGGCCTCAAATCTGCGATCCTCCTGTCTCAGCCTCCCCAAGTACTTGGATTACAGGCAGGTGCCACCACACCCAGCTACACTGTCTCATTTAATCCTCACAACTGCTCTGTCCCACTTCTGCCAACAGATAAACTGAAACTCAGAGGGGTTAATTAACTCATCCAAAGTAGTAGCAAGTAAATAGTAGTATTTGAATCCAAGTCTGTCTGACTTCTAGTTCAGCACATTGTCAGAGATAAAAGTATTATATAGTATTCTCCATCCCTGGTATCAGGGGATGTTTTATGAGAGAGTATGGTTGTTCAATAATAAACCTCAACAAGGGATAAACTCCCAAATGTTCTTCGCTTTTCTTTAATTGCCTGTAATGTATCCACTCCTGTAGATTCATCAAAACTAGGGATCTTTGTTTCTCATAGGATAAAATCAAGATCCTGAGGTCTAACCGGGCATGGTGGCACACGCTTGTAATCCCAGTACTTGGGAGGCTGAGACAGGAGGATCGCAGGTTCGAGGACAGCCTCAGCAAGTAGTGAGACTCTCATCAACCTAGCGAGACCCTGTTTCAAAATAAAAATAAAATAGGGCTGAGAGTGTAGCTCGGAGGTAGAATGCCCCTGAGTTCAATCCCCAGTACCAAATTAAAAAAAAAAAAAGATTCTCAGGTCTGACACTGAAGACCTTTGACAGTCTGGCCTCTACCTACAATTCCACAGTATTTCCCACTAATTTTATCAATTCCTTTCCTTGGAGACTGATGTCTCCTCTGATTTCCAGAGCACTTATTTTCTGTGCCTATCATTTGACACACACTATATACAATGTTGTACTCAAGTTTATCTTGTTTACATGTTCCATCTCTCCCCAGATAGGTCAAGTACCATGTTGTACCTGTTTGTACTAACATTGGTGAAAATGATGACCTACATGTGGTAAACTCATAACAAGTGCCAGATGTTGATAAGCAACTTCAAGTCATAATTTCATGGATTCACATCCATTTTCCTTTAAGTCTCTGTATTTCTTGTGTGTGTGTGTTTTACTGGGGATTTAACCCAGGGTCATTCTACCTCAGAGTTACATCCCAAAGCCCTATTTTATTTTTATTATAAAACTAGGTCTCACTAGGTTTATGAGAGTCTCACTACTTGCTGAGGCTGTCCTTGAACCTGTGATCCTCCTGTCACAGCCTCCCAAGTTCTGGCATTATAGGCATGCACCACCATGCCAAGCTAAGTCTCTATATTTCTAGAGTAAGAAGTTTTATTTTCTAGTAAATGTTATCTTTTATATACAAATAAAACTTTTACATGACAGAGGTAGAGATCAAGGACTAGCAACTCCAAAGTAGGTCAGTTGGCCTGAGCAAGGGATAGTGGGGTTCAGGTCCAAGAAGGAAACACCTTGGACCTCTTAGTTGCCATCACATTCTGAGGAAAAGGTCTGGAAGAGTGTCTGCCTTGTCTTGATTTGTGATCTCTTCAGATCTTGACAGGCAGTGATTTAAAATGGGAAAAAGTCAACCAGCGTCTTTCACATGCCAAACAGGGATGTACCAGGTGTTGGGGATCCGAGGACATGTGGCCCCAGAGGGCTGCCCGGTCCTGGCACAGCTCTGCAGCACACCTGGGCTGCTGCTGATCAGCTCTGGACCCTTCTCTGCTTTGCATCCACTTCATTTTTCTTTTTCAAATCGAGTCTTGCAGTGTTGTCCAGGCAGGTCTTGAACTCCTGGGCTCAAGTGCTCCTCCTGCCTCAACCTCCCAAGTATCTGGGACCACAGTCATGGGCCGTCGTGCCTGGCATAGACTGAGAAGTTTAAACAATTTTAGTCTATCTGCATGCATCCATACATTCATTGCCTTTCACTCAATGGCCTCCAGTTCTTTTGTTCTCCTTTCATTTTTCAAATAAAAATTCTAAACTGGGCATGGTGGCGCAGGCCTGTAATCTCAATACTTGGGAGGCTGAGGCAGGAAGATCAAAAGGCTTGAGGACAGCCTCAGCAAGTACCGAGACTCTCAGCAACCTAGCAAGACCCTGTCTCAAAACAAAACAAAAAATAATAAAAAGAGCGAGGGGTGTATCTCAGAGTTAAAATACCTCTGGGTTCAATCCCTAGTAAAACACACATACACACACACACACACACACACACACACACACACACACACACACACACACACACACACACACACTGTACTGAGTGCCCTAATGGTATAGAAGTGGGGTAAAGAAGAAATGAATGACCTAGCTAATTCACAGACTGGATTGCCAGTCCTTAAATAATTAAGACTATTGTAGCGAAGTATATGGTGTTAGAAAAGTATTTTGTAATCTTCATCTTCTAATCAAGTAACTCAGAAAATCTAAATAAGAGCGAAAATGGAGGAACTGAGGGGGTAGCTCAGTGGTAGTGAATCTTCGTAGCATGCAGGAGGCCGTGTGTGTGTGTGTGTGTGTGTGTGTGTGTGTGTGTGTGTGTGTGTGACACACACAGGAGAGAGGGGGGAGGGAGAGAATGGGAAAAAGAAGGGAGAGCATGGCAGACAAATTAGAATTCCTGTTGTCCTACATTGCTACTGACTAGCCGAAGAAGCCACAGAGGCCCTGATGAATCTCAGTCCTTCAGCCATGAAGAACCTCCTGCATCATATTCTCAGTGGCAAGGAGTTTGGCGTGGAACGGAGTGGTAAGACTGAGTAATTCATTTCAATTTCCGAGTGTTTAATTTATTATTTATTTATTTATTTATTGGAAACAGGGTCTCGCTAAGTTGCTGAGGCTGCCCTTGAACCTGCAATCCATCTGCCTCAGCCTCCTAAGTTCTGAAATTACAGATGTACACTACAGTGCCCAGCTCAGAGTGATTAATTCAAATGTCTTATTAGTTGTAAAGTGTTTTTGTTTTATCAGAGGAAAGGTATAACTCCAGCTCATAAAACAGTTAAAAGCAAATCTATCTTTGGAACAAAATTTGTAAACTCTCATTTTTTTCCTTAAATGATATATCAACCAAGATTCCTGTCTTGGACTGATTACTATCATGTTATGTTTTTAACTATTTTGTTCATCCCCTTATATTATCCTAAGTCTGGCAACTGTAAACCTACATTGTTGGCAACTTTCTTATATTCTACAAGGCAATAATTAAATATTACTTACAGTGTTTTGGGTGTGCATGGAAGTGTGTAGCTGCTGCAGTCTATCTAATGTATCCTTTTCAACCTTAAATTCTTTGTTTTTTCCTCTTTGGTATTGAGGATTGAATCTGGTGGCATTTTACCTCCAAGCTAGGTCCCCAGCCCTTTTTATTTTGAAACAAGGTCTTACTAAGTTGCCGAGGCTGACCTCAGCCCTGTAATCCTCCTCTCTCAGGTTCCCAAGTACTGGGATGACAGGTGTGTGCCACCACACCCAGCTATTAACCTTAAATTCCAATATGTCTAATCAATCCATCACAAACTAATCTTCCACCTGCACTTTTAAAATTTTTGACTAACACACGTAGTCAAAATTGCACATATCAGCCGGGCGTGGTGGTGCTTGTAATCCCAGCATTTGGGAGGCTGAGACTGGAGGATCTGGGTTCGCAGCCAGCCTCAGCTACCTAGTGAGGCCTTCCACAACTTAGTGAGACCCTGTTTCAAAATAAATAATAAAAAATAGGTCTGGGAGTGTAGCTTGGAAGTAGAATGCCCCTGAGTTCAATCCCCAGTACCTCAAAAAATTGCATACATCAGTGGAGTTTAGTGTGATACTTCAGTACATGCATACAGCATGCACTGATTGATCAAACCCAGCCTATACTCTTCATTTCTGGCAGCATTATTTGGTGTTGCATGCCTAAATTGGCAGAACTAATGAGAAGGGGTTACCTTTCATGCTCAACTTTTAGGCTTAGAATAAAGACATACATAAAGAAAGTGAGAAAGCAGTCTGCCTCAGGCTGAGGATCTTCCTAAAATGTGGATTCTGAGGCAGTGGGTCTGAGGAGGGCCCTGAGAGTTGGTTACCAAGTTCCTAGCTGATGCTGATGCCGCTGGTCCATGGACCAAACATTAAGTAGCAAGGTTATACTAGTTGGTTTTAAAATTAAGTTAAAAATAAAACCGGATGTGGTGGCACACACTTGTAATCCCAGTACTTGGGAGGCTGAGACTGGAGGATCACAGGTTCAAGGCCAGCCTCAGCTACTTAGTGAGGCCCTCTGCAACTCAGTGAGACCCTGTTTCAAACTAAAGAATAATATAGAGATGGCGGTGTAGATCAGAGGTAGAATGCCTCTGGATTCCATCCCCAGTACTGCAAAAAAAAAAAGAAAGAAAGAAAGAATAAAAAATAGGGCTGGGGGTGTAGCCTGGAGGTAGAAGGTCCCTTAGTTCAATCCCCAGTACCACTAAATAAATAAATAAATAAATAAATAAATAAATAAATAAATAAATAAATAAAGTTAAAAATAAAAGAAGAGCATACCTGTAAAGTTTTTTTTAATGTGGTGGAGGAAAAATGAGCCTGGTTATCCTCTTTTTCTCTTTAATCTCTCATGCTGTGTAGTTCGTCCCACGGATTCAAATGTCAGTCCTGCCATTTCTATTCACGAGGTTGGTGCTGTTGGAGCAACCAAAACAGAACGAACTGGAATCATGCAGCTAAAGAGTGAGATAAAGCAGGTAAGGTACTGCTTGGGAGATTACCTGGGATATTGTCATATTTAAGGACATTCTTTTGGAATCAGAATTTGTGGGGATCCTTTATTTTGTTTCACATCTTGAGGATAATTTGAGCCATTTATTTTTCAGGTGGAATTACGTAGGCTCTCTATCTCAACTGAGGGTCAGGTGAAACGACTAGTGATCCTTGGACGTACTCTAACTTACCTTTGGTTCTAGATAACATGCATGAGCTTGTGGCCTTTTTACAAATAATAATAAGTCATGGAGTTGCGTGTTTGAATCTCCTTTGTAACAATAAATCATAGATAGCATTCCTTTTTCTGGACCAAGCTACTCATTTTAGAAGTAAAGTAACTTGCATGGAATAGCAATAAATTGAAACCCAGAGTTCTTCTTATTAGGACTGGTATGTAATTGTGGAATTAATGTTCTTAGAACAGATTAGGCTAGGGCTTTATTTTTTAAATCTGTCTTCAGGCCTAGCATGCTCAAGACCCTGGGTTTGATCGCCAGCATTGCATAAATAAAGAAAGAATTAAAATCTATTTTCAGGGTCTTCAAGGGAAATCAAATCATTAGGACTGTTATAGCCCTAAATTTTCATTACTTTCTCTTTTATATATATTGATTTCTATCCTCACTTGCCTATCTAGTATTTTTTGTTGTTATAAGTCCTTTTCTAGCCGAGCGTGGTGGCGCATGCTTGTAATCCCAGTACTTGGGAGGCTGAGACAGGAGGATCCCAGATTCACGGCCAGCCTCAGGAATTTAGTGAGGCCCTCCGCAACTTAGTGAGACCCTGTTTCAAAACACAGAAAATAAATAGGGCTGGGAGTGTAGCTCAGAGGTAGAATGCCCTGAGTTCAATTCCCAGCACCCCTCCACCCCCTCCACCACCGCAAAAAAAAAGAAGAAAAGCAAGCCCTTTTTCGACTACTCACCAGTGCCCTCTTCTGGGGACAAAAAAAAACATTTTTAAGGTAGTTTTACTTTGCCATGACAACTACAGCACAGATATTTCATCAGCTTTTTAATGATAACATGGCTGGCTAGTTACTTAAAATGGTCCATACTTTTATTCTACTAATAATGTTTTTAAATTAAGTACTAGTTGTCTTGTCTCGTTCCTTTTAACATTTTATTTTATTTTTTTTATAGTCCAATGGGGTTCATCTCTCGGGTATAGATCTGATGTCACCATCTTTTCTGGTAACTGCTGTTTAAATATGCCATTATATAAATCTGCTTGACTAAAAATAAATAAATATGTAAAACAAGATGGGTGCAGAGTCCCATGCCTGTAATCCTAGTATTTGGCTTTGGCAGGAGAATCACAAGTTCAAGGCTGGCCTCAGCAGCATAGCAAGACCCTTTCTCAAAATAATATAAAAAGGAGCTGGGAGCAGTGGTTAATGCCTATAATCCTAGTACTTGGGAAGCTGAGTCAGGAGGATTGTGGGTTTGAGGCTAGGACACAGTAACATTGCATTTGAGTTCTTTTCTTAGAAAATTTATTTCTGAATCTGAACTGTCAAGTAAGCACTTATATCAATGTATTTCATCCTTTAGTATATTTTTCAAAGTTTATTATGTTGTAATGTGTATCACTATTTAATTTCTTTTTTATGCAGAATAATATCCTAGAGTATCAATGCACCACCTTTAAGCTGGGTGTGGTGGCCCACACTCATAATCCCAGTACTTGGGAGGCTGAGACAAGGATCACAGGTTCAAGGACAGCCTCAGCAAGTAGTGAGACTCTCATTAACCTACTGAGATTCTGTTTCAAAATAAAGATAAAATAGGGCTGGGGTGCATCTCACAGGTAGAATGCCCCTGGGTTCAATCCCCAGTAACATACATGCACACACACACACACACACACACACACACACGCGCACACACAAATACACCACATTTTATTTGTCATTCATCAGATGATGGACATCTGAATTGTTTCCACTTTTTGGCTACTGTGAATAATGCTTTTATTAACTTTCATGTACATGTTTTTATATGGCCATATGTTTTTATTCCTCTTGGATATATATACATACATATATCGGGGCCCTGGGCTGGACCCTCAACCGTGAGGCCCCAATAAAGACGATAACTGAACGTTGCTGGTTCAAACTTCTCTTTATTATACCTCTCTCTCTCTCTCTGGGATCGAGGACACTACCCAAGCAGTAATAGTAACCATTCTCTTAACCCTGACAGTAACCGTCTCTCTAACCGCAATTGCTTCTCTCACCCCACTCTCGTTCTCCGTAACCGTTCCTCGCAATAGTAGTCGTCCAACCTCCATCCAACAACCTACGCCTCCAGCAACCCACCATCCACCAGCAACCAACAACCTCTCCTCTCAAAAACCTCTCCCAGCAACCCACAGGAGGTGGAGGCTCTTAAAGCCGCGCAGGGCTTGAGCCACGAGGTGCCCGCATACAGCTCTCACCTGGGCAGGCCACGGGCCCGGCGTGCTGGTGCATGCGCTCTAGCGTGGCGCAGCCCTAGGATGTTACCACCTGCAGCCGCTCCTGGCACTCTGCCAGGCGCCATCTAGAGGCGAGGTCTCTCCGGCCAGGCTAAGACCCCAACACACACACACACACACACACACACACACACACACACACACACACGTAGGAGTGGAAGTGCTGGGCGATATGGTCATTATGTTTAGCATTCTAAGGAACTGCCAAACTTTTCTAAAGGGTCTGCACCATTTTACATTTCTACCAGCAATGTATGAGTGTTCTAATTTCTTCACATCCTCACCAACCCTTAGAATTTTCTTTTTTATTATAACCATCTTAGTGGATGTGAAATGGTATCTTCTTATGGTTGCTTTTGTTTTTGTTTTTGGGGGTACTGGGGATGGAACCCAGGGGCATTCTACCTCCGAGCTACATGCATACAAGATACGTGGAATTCCCTCAGCAACAAGCGGTGTCAGCATGTGCAAATGGTTGCCAATCAGAACAGCTCATTAATGACAGCGACCAAGGTCTTTACAGGGAGCTGAGCACATAAACAGCCTCTCTGGCACATGCCAAAAGTTCAGGCTCCCTGAGGGAAAGCAGGTGTTTGACATAAACCATAGTATTTATAGGAACAGTTTAGGCACAGTAAGCCACTCTTATCTGTTCTGGGAGGTAGGCTACCTCCCAAAGTCCAAGTTACCAGATGCCAACCAAGGGCCGACCTTATAAGCAGGCCTTTCCAAGGAGAGTAGTTCTGGCCTGCTTTGTTAAAGCTTTCCTGCACAATGACCCATTTGGAATTAATTTGTGTATATGGTGTGAAGTAAGGAAGAGTCTAAGTTCATTCTTCAGCATGTAGATATCCAATTGTCCCAGCACTATTTGTTGAAAAGACTGTCTTTCCCCTCACATAATTCTCTTGGCACGTTTGTTGAAAATTATTTGACTAAGATATATAACAATTTATTTCTGAATCTCCAGTTCTATTCCATTATCTATCCTATACAAGTATGACACAGTTTTAATTATTATAGCTTTGTAGTAAATTCTGAAATTAAGAAGTATGAGTACTCCAACCTCAGTCTTTTTTTTTTTTTTGTGGTACTGGGGATTGAATCCAGGGGCATTCTACCTCTTGAGTTATACCCCTAGCCCTATTTTTTATTCTTTATTTTGAAACAGGGTCTCACTAAGTTGCGGAGTGCCTACACAAGTAGCTGAGGCTGGCCGTGAACCTGGATCCTCCGGTCTCAGCCTCCCAAAATGCTGGAATTACAAGCGTGCGCCACCATGCCTGGCTTCTCAGTCTTCTTTTTAAAGATTGTATTTATTAGCTGCCAGATATGATGGCACACACCTGTAATTCCAGTATTTGGGAGGCTGAGACAGGAGGATCACAAGTTCGAGGCCAGCCTTAGCAACTTAGCGAGACCCTCAGCAACTTAGAGAGACCCTGTTTCAAAATAAACTTAAGAAGTGCTGGGCGTGGTGGCGCACGCTTGTAATCCCAGCATTCGGGAGGCTGAGACCGGAGGATCCGGGTTCGCGGCCAGCCTCAGCTACCTAGTGAGGCACTCCGCAACTTAGTGAGACTCGGTTTCAAAATAAAGAATAAAAAATAGGGCTGGGGGTATAGCTCGGAAGTAGAATGCCCCTGAGTTCAATCCCCAGTACCGCAAAAAAAAAAAAAAA
>PVLC010049366.1:0-10457 GCA_004027655.1 Graphiurus murinus | reverse complement strand
GCTCATCAGCAGTCTTGTTTCATCCACACCTCCACCCACTTCCCTCACTCCTGAAGTATTTTGAAGCAAATCTTCGACATAATATAATTTTATCTATAAGTATTTCAGTATCTATATAAAAATAAGTATTCTTAAACTGGGCATGGTGGTGCACACCTGTAATCCCAGTACTTGGGAGGCTGAGACAGGAGGATCGCACGTTTGCAGCAGCCTTGACAACTTAGTGAGGCCCTGTTTCAAAATTTAAAAATGCAAGCCGGGCGTGGTGGCACACGCTTGTAATCCCAGCATTCGGGAGGCTGAGACCAGATCCGGGTTCTTGAGAGCCTCAGCTACTTAGTGAGGCACTCTGCAACTTAGTGAGACCCTGTTTCAAAATAAAGAATAAAAAAATGGGATGGGGGGTGTATCTTGGGGTAGAATGCCCCTAGGTTCAATCCCCAGTACCACAAAAAAAGAAAAAAAAAAAAAAGCATCAGGACTAGGGGTGTAGCTCAGAGGTAGAATGCCCCTGGGTTCAATCTCCAGTACCACACATACACACAAAAAACATTCTTTGAAAAATAATCACACTACCACTTTCATACCTAAAATATTAACAATTTTCTTATGGATTTTTAACAAATGGCATTGAGACATGTAGACAACAATTCTGAAAGATACTACAGTGGATCCACATCTCGTGTCATATAACACAATCAACTCCAAAGGGATCTGAGGTCTCAAAGTGAAAATACATGTTCTAGAAGAAAACATAGATGGCGCGTGGGTAAAGCCCCCCCCCATCACTGTGCCTCAAAATTTAGATGCATGAAAGACTAATAAATTCAGCCATATGAAAAAAAATTTTTTTTGGCATGGTTAAAAACACTGTAAGCAGAGTCAAAAGACAAATGGCAAACTGAGGAGAAATAATTTGCCAGGGCTATCACAAATAAAGGGCTAATCTCACTAGAGAGAGAACATCTAAAAATGGGGGAATAAACCAAATAGAAAAATTGGCAAAGGATGTGAACAGACAGTTCACAGAAAAAGACATCCAGATGGTCCTCAGACAGAGGAAGAGGAGCCTGGCTTCACTCAGAACCAGCGAGATGCAAATTAAGCCCGACAGAGAGATCATTTCTTGTCCATGTGATTGGCAGGCATTCAAAGGTTTGATTGGCACTGGTGGTGAGCTCAGGGAAATCTCTTACACAGTGCTGGTGGAGGGAAAATCGGCCCCAGCCTCATGGATGGGGAATTTGTCAATGTCTAAGAAAACTGCACTTGTATTTTACTGTGTGACCCAGCAAGACTTCTAGGAATTCCTATGGAAGATCTTCTCCACTGATACGGAGCACTGTGCTATGGTTATGTAACGGGGTTCTTGTCCAGTGGATTTTAATGAATAAAGTCCAAGGACTAGTGAAGGGTTTAGAAATATGAAAGTTTATTTTAAGTCAGGGAAAGATAGAAGACAAAGCACCCCCCCCACACACACACATACACAAAGGGGACGCGGTCCCAGAAAGAGAGTGACCTTGGAAGCTCTTGGGAGGTGGGCGGTTAAATCTTCCATCTGCTCTTTTATGATTGGTCAGAATTGGGTTTTGGGAACCAATGACTTTTGCACAATTTTGATCCTTAATTTGAATTGTTATCTTGTGGGCTGGTGGGCCCTGATTCCCTGGCGCCTAGGGTCTCTCACTTTCATGTTCACCTCCCCCCACCTCACAGAAGGCCATGCAGATGGTCTTCTTTAATCCCTCCTGTTTGCAGGTCCTCTGCCCTGCCTCAGTTATTCACTACAGCGTTATTTGTAATGGCAAAATATTAGGAACAACATAAATACCCACAGAGATTGGTTGAATAAATTACCAAAGTCATAGCTGAGTGTGATGACACTTGCTCAACACTTGGGAGGCTGAGACAGGAGGATCACAGGTTCAAGGACAGCCTCAGCAATGTAGCCAGACCCTGTTTCAAAAATCAAACATAAAAAGGCTGGGGTTGTGTCTTTGAGATAGAATGCCCTTGGGTTCCATCCCCAATGCCAATAATAATAATAATAATAATAATAATAATAATAATAATAATAATAATAATAGATGAAGATTTCCATGGAGTGGCATAGATTTCCAACTCATGTAGTTAAGTAAAAAAATCAAGCCAGGCATGGCGGGGCATGCCTGTGATCCGAGTATGTGAGAGGCTGAGACAGGAGGATCACAGGATTGAGACTAGTCTCAGCAGTCTAGTGAGACCTTGTTTCAAAACAACAATAAAAAGGGGCTGGGGCTGCAGGGAATTAGCTAGACCTTTTTTGCCCTTCTGCCTGGTGAGGCAGCAAGATGGCTCTCACCAAAACCCAAGTGCCAGCACCCTGGTCTTGGACTTCTCAGCCTCTAGAAGCATAAGAAATACATTTCTATCATTTTTCGGGTGTGACAGTGCATACCTGTAATCCCAGTCAGTACTTGGGAGGCTGAGACAGGAGGATTGCAGGTTTGTAGCCAGCCTCAGCAGCTTTGCAAGGCTCTGTTTTGAATTAAAAAATAAAAAGGGCTGGGGCTGGGGTGTACCTTTGAGGTACAAAACAAGTTTTTTTTTTTTTCTATCACTTATAAATTACTCAGTCTCATGTATTTTTCGTTAAAGCAGCAAATATGAACTAAGACAATACTTTAACATGTTCCAACAAGATTAAAAATGTAGTGCCTCAGTTATAGCAGTCACACTTCAGATGTTCAGGAGCCACATATGGCTTGCAGCTACTGTGTTGGACCAGCAGAGATAAAGAATATCGCCATCGATATAAGTTCTTTCAGACATTGAATTTTTTTTTCTTTTTTCAGTACTGGGGGTTGAATCCAGGGGCATTCTACCTCCAAGCTACACCCCCAGTCCTATTTTATTCTTTATTTTTGAAACAGGGTCTCACTAAGTTACAGAGGGCCTAAGTAGCTGAGGCTGGCCGTGAACCCGGGATTACAAGCGTGCACCACCATGCCCGATTCCAGACATTGAATTCTGAAGACAAAGAGCTGGAGATAAATCTTGATTTTTGACTTAGTAGATTTATAACAGGCAACTCTGAAACTTTCTTGAATTTTGAAGGACAGAACAAGGAAGTAAGCAGATGGATATTATTGGGAAATAAGTTCTCACTGAAGGAGAAGGGGGATGCAAATACAGAATGGAGGAAAGTGAGGAGTATCCTGTAGAGTTTGATATTAATTGGAACTACCAGTATCAACTAATGTCTGTTAAACAAACAGCACCCCAGAAGTAGTGAGTGCTGGTTTCTTAACTCTCCTCTCGTCCATAAGGGATCAGGGTTCCTTGGAGGAACTAGTGTTTCCGGACCCAGCACGGAAAGAGTGTAAGGAGGGAAGAAGATGCTGGAGAACTGATGGGAACATGTCAGTAGGACACAGGTGTGACTGGGTGGACTGGGTTGGACAAATCGGGGGTAAATTGAGCCAATGAAGATAATCCTAGCACTTGGGAGGCTGGCACAGAAGGATCGCAGGTTTGAGGCCAGCCTCAGACACTTTGTGAGACCTTGTCTTAAAATAAAATAATAAAAGGGCTGGGGAGTAGCTTGGAGGTAGACTACACCTGGGTTCAATCCCCAGTACACACACACACACACACACACACACACACACACACACACACACAAAAGTATCAGGCATGGGGTAGCACATGCCTGTAATCCCAGTACTTGGAAGGCTGAGACAGGAGGATTCCTGGTTTGAGGCCAACCTCAGCAACTTAGTTAAACTTAGCTCATGTTTAATCATGAAGAAACAACCAGGTAATTCCAGGTGTGGGACAGCCTATAAACTACTGGCCTGGACTCTAAACAATGTCCTGAAAGTCTGAAAGTTATTGGGATTTATTGTAGATTAAAGGAGAATAAGAGCCGGGCATGGTAGTGCATGCCTGTGATCCCAGCACGTGGGAAGCTGAGACAGGAGAATCACTGAGGGTTGGGGTATAGTTTGGAGGTTGAATGACCCTGAGTTCAATCCCCAGCACCACACACACACACACAATGTGAGATTCTTGCTTAGATTTTAGATCAGAAAAATAAAACAGATATTTCTGGGACAATAGTGGACACTTGAACATGGACTCTCTATACTAGATAATATTATATCAACATATCAGTGTTAAATTTCTTGTGTGTGACAATGGTATTGTGGTTTATGGAATGGAATGTTTTGCTCTAGGACATACATGCAGAAATACTTTGGGTGAAGGAATGAGCTGTCTTTTAAGCGATTCAGAAGAGAAAGAGTCTTTACATGTATCCCAGAAATGGGACCGCCTTCTTCCTAACAGTCTCACATAACTCTAGTTGCTGGCTGGACACTGGGGCAGCTTCTTTTCCCTTTTTAGAGTCAGCAGAGTAGTAAGCAGGTGCAAGGACCTCTCCTGGCATCAAACACTGGTTTTTGTCCCTTCCCTTACTGGGAGCACTGGGCTAAAGGGCCTGGAGATCCAAGTTCAAGTCCTGGTGACCTTGGGAATTGGAATCTTACTCCAGCCCAGCCATGATATTGGGTAGAAGAAGTTGTTCCTGACCTCAAATATTTATAGGATTTGGGAAACTGAGGACAATTTGATTTTGTTTTGTTTTGGTTTTGGTTCTAGGGATTGAACCCAGGGCATTCTACATCCCTATCCCTTTTTAATTTTTGAAACAGGGTCTCATTAAGTTGCTGAGCGTTTCACT
Source organism: Graphiurus murinus (assembly GCA_004027655.1). Classification (NCBI taxonomy): domain Eukaryota; kingdom Metazoa; phylum Chordata; class Mammalia; order Rodentia; family Gliridae; genus Graphiurus; species Graphiurus murinus. The sequence continues at coordinate 5,731 of PVLC010049366.1, read as the reverse complement.
AAATTGCTGAGGCTGGCCTCGAACCTGCGATTCACCTGTCTAAGCTCCCATCCTCCTGTCTCAATCTCAGAAGTACTGAGATTGCAGGCGTGTGCCACTGCGATGGGCCAGTTTGATGGTTTTTGATGACCTTCTATGGCTGAGATGGAATGAAAGTTTGTTCTTTGGATTCTCCCTTCCTTATACCGAGTCCTCATTGCCCTTCTGGAGAAGAAATGAGAAAGCGTGGTGTGTGTGCAGGCCTGGTGTGCTTGTGTGTGAGTGAGGAGCTGAGGCTAATGCCTGAGCTCTAAAGTCAGGCTTTGGGGCTGGGAGCCCGGGAGAGGCCCGGAAGCTGGGGAGGGGGCACTGCTTGGTATCCCAGTGCTCAGGAGAAGCAGTCAGCCTCGCGGTTTCGTCCCCACCCCCAGGCCCACGAAAGGCTAGAGGAGACGAAGCTGGAGGCGGTGCGCGACAACAACCTGGAGCTGGTGCAGGAGATCCTGCGCGACCTGGCGCAGCTGGCGGAGCGGAGCAGCACGGCGGCGGAGCTGGCCCGCATCCTCCAGGAGCCCCACTTCCAGGTGCGGAGCTGCGGAGGCTGGGCGGGGAAGTGGGAGGGCCTGTCAACTGGGGCCTGCGAGGAGAGAAGAAATTGGAACCCAGATGGGAAGGGATCCCCGGGCACTGCCCCATTGTTTCTCCTCCTCTTCCTACCATCTCTCCAGTCCCTCCTGGAGACCCACGACTCAGTAGCTTCAAAGACCTATGAGACACCACCCCCCAGCCCTGGTCTGGACCCCACATTCAGCAACCAGCCGGTACCTCCGGATGCGGTGCGCATGGTGGGCATCCGCAAGACCGCAGGAGAGCACCTGGTGAGGGGCGCGGCAGGGTGCGAGTGTGGCCGGGCGGGGATTAAGAGTAACCAGTGGAGGAGCCTGGTGCAGTGGCGCAGCCTGTAATCCCAGCACCGCCAGGCTGAGACAGGAGGATCGCTGGTTCGAGGCCAGCCTCAGCAACTTAGCGAGACTTGGCAACTTAGCAAGACCTTGTTTCAAAATAAAAAATAAAAGGGACTGGAGATGTAGCTTGGGGGTAGAATGCCTCTGGGTTTCATCCCCAGGACCAAAAAGGAAAAGGGGGGGGGGTGTCTTGAGGGTATAGCGCAATGGTAGAGTGCCCCTGGCTTCAATCCCCAGTGCAGAAAGAGAACAAGAGAATTGGGATAGAAGGATGGAGGTCTTTGCGAGCCCAGGAGTGGGGTGGAGACAGGAATGGAGGGTCCATTAGGAGACCGGTTTGAGGATTCTGACTTAGAGGAGGGGGAACCACAGCGTATGTGCCCTCTGTCCCGTAGGGCGTGACATTCCGCGTGGAGGGCGGCGAGTTGGTGATCGCGCGCATTCTGCATGGGGGCATGGTGGCTCAGCAAGGCCTGCTGCACGTGGGCGACATCATCAAGGAGGTGAACGGGCAGCCGGTGGGCAGTGACCCCCGGGCACTGCAGGAGCTCCTGCGCAGCGCCAGCGGCAGCGTCATCCTCAAGATCCTGCCCAGCTACCAGGAGCCTCATCTGCCCCGCCAGGTGGGCCCTTCTGCCTAACCCCCGACCCAACACAAAGCCCAAGGGATGGCTGAGCCTCTCAGCTGTCAGGGTTGTAGGTCTCTTGGAGACCTTCCTCTCCAGCTGGTTGGTTTGAGGCAAAATAGGTAGTGGGACCTGCAGACCAGGGGCAGCCACCCGCAGCCACACTGCCTGGATTATGCGTAGACACTCATGTGCGCATGTGCAAGGGACTTGAGCGCATCCGCGACTTGTGGTACCTGAATGTACAAGTATGCGCCTGCATCCTGCCCAGTGGTCTTTGCACACATGTGCTGGGTGGGACTGTTGAGTGTGTTGGACGGCTGCCTCCTGGTTGGTGGATTGTGGAGGCCTGGCTACTCTGCCTACCCCTTTCCTGCTAGCTCCCTACCTCTCTCCACCCGGGAGAGGGAGTGGGATCCCGGGTTAGGTGCCTCTACCCCGGTGATCCTGTGTCCCATACCTGCTCCCAACAGAGCTCTTCCCCCCACCCCCACTCTTTTCCTTGACCCTCTGCCATTTCTGGGTCCCAGGTATTTGTGAAATGCCACTTTGACTATGACCCCGCCCGAGACAGCCTCATCCCCTGCAAGGAAGCAGGCCTGCGCTTCAACGCTGGGGATTTGCTTCAGATTGTCAACCAGGACGACGCCAACTGGTGGCAGGTGAGCCCCTGCGCTCCTGCAGTGTCTCCAGGTATGGTGTGGCGGGGGAGGCGAGGGCGCAGGGAGGAGTTCTCTTACTCAGGCAGATTGGCGGCTCGCGTCCTTTTCAGGCATGCCACGTAGAAGGGGGCAGTGCTGGGCTCATCCCCAGCCAGCTGTTGGAGGAGAAGCGGAAAGCGTTTGTCAAGCGGGACCTGGAGCTGACCCCCACTTCCGGTAGGAGCCCCTCCCCCGCCCATGAGCCCAGTCTGGGATCTGGCCCAGCCTTGCTTGCCTTACTCACCAGTCTCCCTGTGGCCAGGGACCCTATGCGGCAGCCTTTCAGGAAAGAAAAAGAAGCGAATGATGTACTTGACCACCAAGAATGCAGGTGAGGATTAGCCATCCTTCCCTGTCCACCTCTAACCCCGCATCCCCCGCCCCCAGCGCCTTGCTTTTCTGGCTCCGATGCTGCCCTCTTTATCCTTAGATTCTGCCCAGTTCCTCATTGCCCCCCTGGTCCCAAGTCCGCTCATCCTTGCCCTCCCTAAGAGCTCTGCCCCTCCCCCACGGTGCAGCCTGATGAGCAGTACCATCTCCCTGTGTCCAGAGTTTGACCGCCACGAGCTGCTCATTTACGAGGAGGTGGCCCGCATGCCCCCTTTCCGCCGGAAAACTTTGGTGCTGATTGGGGCTCAGGGTGTGGGCCGGCGCAGCCTGAAGAACAAGCTCATCATGTGGGATCCGGACCGCTACGGCACCACGGTGCCCTGTGAGTGGGAGCTGGGCCCTGCTGGGTGGGAGTTTAGGGGTGGCCAGAGATCCGCTAGGTCCACTGAAGCTTCGAGGGCAGCGGGTCAGGTGTGCGCGGTGGGGCGTGCGCCCTCTGTGGGTGGGTGGGGGAACTGCAGTCTTGGAGGGCGGAGGGAGGCGTCTTGCCAACTGGTTGGTGGCCAGGTGGGCTGGGCTGGACGTTCCTTCTCTCATGTATCATTTACTAAAAGCTGTTTTAAAAAAAGGGGGGGGGGAGTGCCCAGCCCAGTGAAACAGGGCTGTGTGTGGCCTGTGGCTGACAGGGCTCCTCAGCTTAGAACCAGTTGGGGTGTTGACAGCTGCTGGCTTCTAGAGGCAGGAACGAAAGTGCTGACCACAGGTCGGCCTGGTACGTGCTGTGTGGCTTTGGGCTGCACGTTGCCCTTCCTGAGCCTCAGACACCCATTCATGAGCAGTGGGCTGGACCAGGCGCTTTCTGAAGGTCCCCCAGCATGGCGGTCGCACGTCTGTTGAGCGTGTGTGTGTGTGCCAGCGGTGAGGGCGAGGGTAAGGGCAGGTGTGTGTGATGGCGCAGGGCTGGCGTGCAGCCTGAGAACACGGGGCACACGTAGAACGGGTGCTTGTGTGTCTGAGGTGGTGTGGCCTGCCTGTGCCCATCCGACCTTTCTCCGCCCAGACACATCCCGGAGGCCGAAGGACTCCGAGCGGGAAGGCCAAGGCTACAGCTTTGTGTCCCGTGGGGAAATGGAGGCCGACATCCGTGCCGGACGCTACCTGGAACACGGCGAGTACGAGGGCAACCTGTACGGCACACGAATAGACTCCATCCAGGGCGTGGTCGCCGCCGGCAAGGTGTGCGTGCTGGACGTCAACCCCCAGGTACTGCCCCAGCTCCTCCGCCGCAGCCTGCCAGTCGGCTCCCCTCCGCGTTCCCCCCACATGTGCAGGAGCTTGTCTCCTGAGCAGCCCCAGGTACCCCTCAACTACTGCTAAGGACCCAGCCCACCCAGGACCCCTTCCTCTGCCTCCTAGACCCACCCCCCTCCACTCCCTCCTCCAGCTTCCCAAGCCCAGGCATCTGTCAACTTCTCATTCACCCCCAGGACTCAGGGCACAGAACCCCCAAACATCCCTTTCTCATTCACTCTCAGGTGCTCACTCCCAGTCACCCCCGATATCCTCCCTGTTCCCGGGACCTACGCGGGACTCTGCTCCCCGCCCTCCTCGTCTCCCTCTGCAGGCAGTGAAGGTGCTGAGGACAGCCGAGTTTGTCCCCTACGTGGTGTTCATCGAGGCCCCTGACTACGAGACCCTGCGGGCCATGAACCGGGCCGCCCTGGAGAGCGGAGTGTCCACCAAGCAGCTCACGGTGAGGGTGAGGGGCTCCGAGGTGCGGCGGGAGGGGTCTGAGGCTGCTGGGGCAGTGGGGAGTGGGCTCCAGCTGGTGGAGAGGAGGTGGTATTGTGAAGTTGCCCAAGTTGAGGTAGAGCTTTCGATGCCTGCCTTGTAGATGTGGAAAGGGAGGTCTAAGAGGAGGTGAAGTGCCCCAAGACTTGGAGCGAGCCAGGGACACAGCTAGCTTGGGACGGAGGAGCTTCTGACCCCAGGATCCCAGGCCCAACGCAGAGACCAAAGGGAGTTCCAGAGGGCCAGGGGAGGATCTGCGGGGCAGAGGGGGGCCAGGTGGGCTTGGTGGCTCGGGGTTGGCAGAAGGATAGAGAAAGTCAGAGGTGGAAGGCGGGCTGGAGGGATGAGCTATCACCGAGAGGAGGAGCTTCACCCTGCCTGGGGTTGCAGGACTCTAGGGCACCTCTTCCCTGTGTCTTGTTACAGCCTTCCCAGAGGGCAGGGTTTCCGAGCGCTGAGCTCAGGGGTCCCTCTGCTGGCCATATCTGCTACTGCAGCTCCCGGGCTCCATCCCGCTCCCGTAGTCCCTGGGGAGGCTGCCTGGGTTGGGCTCTCTCCTGTTAATGGTTCCTGACTCGGGGCACCTCCTCCCTGGTAACAAATAGGGCTGAGTGGAATCTCTAAGATGCAGCTGGCCTCTACTTATTTAAGTCAGTTGTTGAATTCCCTTCCCCACCCTTGCCTAGCCAGCTTCCTTGGGGTTTGGGGTGGGGGTCTCCTTGCACACTTGAGGATTGCCCTAGTACCACTTCTCAAGCTGCATAGAGGAGAGAGCCTGGTCAGACTGGAGGGAGCCCTGGCCTGGGAGTCAGGCAGACACTATTCAGCCATGGACTGGATTAGGTACCTCCGTTTCCTCTGTAATGGAGATGATTGATCTTTGTAAACAGGAAATGACTGATTCCCACCTTGCAAAGGTGTAGCAAGATGACATGGGTTAAAGTGTCCAGTGCTGTGCTTGGCACTAACTAAAGCTTATTTCCAGCTGGGCATGGTGGCATACGCTTGTAATCCCAATTAATGGTAGGCTGAGACAGGAGGATCACAGGTTTGAGACCAGTCTCAGCAACTTATTGAGAATTCTGTTTCAAAATAAAAAATAAAGCCAGGCATGGTGGCTCATGCTTATAATCCCAGGACTTGGGAGGCTGAGACAGGAGGATTGCAGGTTCACAGTCAGCCTCAGCTACTTAGTGAGGCCCTCCACAACTTAGTGAGACCCTGTTTCAAAACAAAGAATAAAAAAATAGGACTCGGGGTGTAGGTAGGCCCCTTGGGTTCAATTCCCAGCACCACACACACACACACACACACACAAAAAAAAAAAAAAAAAAAAAAA
>PVLC010049365.1:0-10435 GCA_004027655.1 Graphiurus murinus | reverse complement strand
TTTTTTGTTTTTTTTTTTTTTTTTTTTTTTTTTTGGCGGTACTGGGGATTGATCTCAGGGGCATTCTACCTCCGAGCTACACCCCCAGCCCCATTTTTTATTCTTTATTTTGAAACCGAGTCTCACTAAGTTGCGGAGTGCCTCACTAGGTAGCTGAGGCTGGCCTCGAACCCGGATCCTCCGGTCTCAGCCTCCCGAATGCTGGGATTACAAGCGTGCGCCACCACGCCCGGCTTTGTTAAGTGTTTTTTGAACACAGAAAAAAGGGTCACTGAGTCAGGCGTGGTGGCGCACTCTTGTAATCCCAGTACTTGGGAGACCAGAGGATCCTAGTTCACACACACCCTCAGCTACTTGGTGAGGCCCGCCGCAACTTAGTGAGATCCTATTTCAAAATAAAGAATAAAAAATAGGACTGGGGGTATAGCTCAGAGGTAGGATGAATGCCCCTGGGTTCAATCCCCAGTACCACAAAACAAACATTAAAAAAAAAAAAAAAAAAAAAAAAAAAAAAAAAAAAAAAAAAAAAAAAAAAAAACAGAGCCGGGTGTGGTGGCACACGCTTGTAATCCCAGCATTCGGGAGGCTGAGACCGGAGGATCCGGGTTTGAGGCCAGCTTCAGCTACCTAGTGAGGCACTCCACAACTTAGTGAGACCATTTCAAAATAAAGACTAAAAAATAGGGCTGGGGGTATAGCTCAGAGGTAGAATGCCCTGAGTTCAATCCCTGGTACCTAAAAAAAAAAAAAAACAGAAGAAAAAAGTCACTGGAAGTCCACGGAAGCAGTGCCTTTCTGGAGCCTCGGCTGGCCCTACCTGCTTGCATGGCCTTACCTCTGAAGAGGGTAGGGATGGCTAGCACTCCCCTCCTGCCTGCAGACACCTACAGCTTCCCACGCAGACCTTTCCCAGTGCCGAATGAAGTGGCTTGCCAAACAACTATTAAGATGCACAAATGAGGGATATTTGGAGCAGCTGCAAAAGCTCTATCAGGGATAACAAAATGGGTAAGTGAATCTCAAACTCTTTAAGGTTAAATACTCACTTGGGTGAGATTTACCAACACAACAATAGACTACAATAATGAAGTGGCTTCTCAAACTTTTCTACCAAAGTACTCCCAAAGGCACAGAAGACAGAACCCTGAGGGTAAGCACTTGGAAGCAACTTAGTTCATGTAAAGTCTCAGGTTTTGTATGAAAAAATTCACACAAATTTTATATTAACTTCAGAAACAAAGCCGGTGTGGTGGTGCACGCTTGAAATCCCAGTACTTGGAGTCGGGTGTCATGGCGCATGCTTATAATCCCAGCATTTGGGAGGCTGAGACCAGAGGATCCGGGTTCGCGGCCAGCCTCAGCTACCTAGTGAGGTACTCCACAACTTAGTGAGACCCGGTTTCAAAATAAAGAATAAAAAATAGGGTTGGGGTTATAGCTCAGACATAGAATGCCCCTGAGTTCAATTCCCAGTACCGCAAAAAAAAAAAAAAGAAATCCCAGTACTTGGGACAGGAGGATCGCAGACTCATGGCCAGCCTCAGCTACTTAGTGAAGCCCTCCGCAACTTAGTGAGACCCTGTTTCAAAATAAAGAATAAAAATGGGGCTGGGGGTGTAGCTCAGAGGTAGAATGCTCCTGGGTTCCATCCCCAGCACCACACACACAAAAAAAATTCTGAAACAGCCAAGTGTGATGGCACTTGCTTATAATCCCAATACTTGGGAGGCTGGAACAGGAGGCTCACAGGCCCTCTGTAACTTAGACCCTGTTTCAAAATAAAGAATAAAAAATAGGGCTGGGGGTGTAACTTGGATGTAGAATGCCCCTGGGTTCAAGCCTCAGTACTGCAAAACAAACAAACTGCAGCACACTCTTCAACACCCCTTTGCCATTCTTTTTTTTTGTGTGTGGTACTGGGGATTGAACTCAGGGGCATTCTACCTCCGAGCTACACCCCCAGCCCTATTTTTTTTATTCTTTATTTTGAAACCGGGTCTCACTAAGTTGCGGAGTGCCTCACTAGGTAGCTGAGGCTGGCCGCGAACCCAGATCCTCCGGTCTCAGCCTCCGGAATGCTGGGATTACAAGCGTGCGCCACCATGCCCGGCTCCCTTTGCCATTCTTATTCTTCGAATTTGGACACACAGCAAATGGGAGAGTCTCTCAGCCTCCCACAGCTGACTGGAAGGCTTGCGGTCTGCGCGGCCTCCTCTCTGGATTCTGTAAGGGAGCTGGCTGATTCTGGACGCCGGCCCTCCTCTCTCAACCTCCCTCCTGGACCTCTCCCTCCAGTGCACAGGGAAGTGGTAACAGGTTCCCAAGTGCCCCGGCTGCCACCATTCTGTCCAGTCTGGAACAAATTTTTCAAGCAAATAATACACATCCCATCCCACCCCCTGAAAACTTTCATCCACTATGCCTACTGATACCTTCTGCTGAGATCTCCAGAAACCTGCAAATTGCCAAATCCAATGGTCATCACACAGCTATCCTGCTTGATGTCCAAACAGCTTTTCCTAACTCCCAAATGTACCGAGCTCCACCTCCCGGTAATTTTCAGACTGACATAACCAATTACCAACTCAACATTTCCACATGAGCAAATAAAAAGCATTTCAAACTTGGCAGGTGCAACACAACTCTCAATGCCCCCTTCCCTCCAATCTTCCTCTAGCAATCCCTCCCTTCATAAAGAGCACTTCCATTGCCTTGATCATAAAGGCACTCCCCTGTTCACATGACCAGTCCAACTCATCAGCAAAGACTGTCACAGCCCCATCTGCAAGACATCCCAAATCCAACACCTTGTGCATGCATGTGTGCGTTGCTTAGGGATGGAACTCAGGGGCCTTCGACCTCTAGGCTACACCTCTAGTGCTTCATTATTGATTGATTGCTTGATCGACTGATTTACTTTATTTTTGTGGTACTGGGATTGAATCTAAAGGCCTTCTACCTCCAGGCTACAACCCTAGTCCTAATTAATTAATTAATTATTTTTTGTGGTACTGAAGTTTGAACCCTGGGACCTTCTACCTGTGGGCTACATCCCTAGTCCTTATTTATTTATTTACTTATTTATTTTTGTGGTGCTGGGGATTGAACCTAGGGGCCTTCAACCCACCCACCCCCATACACCTAGTCCTTATTTATTTACTTATTTATTTTTGTGGTACTGGGGATTGAACTCAGGAGCATTCTACCTCTGAGCTACACCTCCAGTCCTATTTTATTTTTATTTTTAAACAGGGTCTTGCTAGGTTGACGTGAGTCTCACTACTTGCTGAGGCTGTCCTTGAACCTGCGATTCTCCTGTCTCGGCCTCCCAAGTACTGGGATTACAGGCGTGAGCCAACATGCCTAGCTGCCCTTTCTATTAGTAAACAGGGTCTTGCTAAGTTGCTGAAAACCTCACTGAGTTGCTGAGGCTGCCTTCAAACCTCTGATCCTCCTGTGTCAGCCTCCCAAGTACTAGGATTACAGGTGTGTGCACCACACCGGTCTCCAAACCAACACTTAATTACCACATTCCAGTTGCACTGACCTCCCTGCTGTTCCTAAAACATTCCAAGCATAATATTCCTACTTCAAGGCCTTGGTACTTCCTGATCCCTCTACCTAAAACACTCTGCTTCCATGTCTTCCCATGACTCCTTCCCCCATGGCTCTTTTAGCGCCCACTCAAATGTCCCTGCTCAGAAAGCCCTTCCATGGTAAAGACACTAGGACAGAACTCAACCCACCCCCTAGCCATGAAGGCCCCTTTCCTTTTCCTCCCGAGCGCTGCTCCTTAGCATTAACTGATGTATTGACCAGCTTGTTGACTGTCTCTTTCCTCCACAAGAATATCAAATTCAAGAGCATCAGAATTTGGACACATTCACCACTTTGTTCCCAACTCTTGGAACAGAACTTGGTTCCTTATGAGGGGGTAAGTCAATATTTGTTGAGTAAATCTGTTCACAGCCTTATTTTAGAACTTTACTTTGTATTAAAATGAAAACATTCATTCATTCAAGAACTTCATAACACAAAAGTTTGCAGGCCTAGACTTAAGGTAAGCAAACATGTTTATGAAGTGAAGTCTATCCTGGCAACAGTCAGGAGTACACAAAGACCTAGCTCAAAGTTACTTACCACAGTATTGTGTGAACCGCAGAAAACTGGAAACAACCTAAGCGCCCAACAATAGAAGACTGAATAAAAACTTCTGATGCAATCATATAGTCATTACATAATCAATGATGCTATTAAGAAATACCTTCATCCAACAGAAATGCAAGAAACACATAATTTTAAATCTTCTAGAAGCCATATTAAAAAGCTAAAGAAGCCAAGCGTGGTAACACCCACCTATAATCCCAACAACTCAGAAGGCTAAGGCAGGAGGATCACAAGTTCAAGGCCAGACTGGGCAACTTATTGAGAGCCTATATCAAAACTAAAAATAAGCCGGGCGTGGTGGCACACGCTTGTAATCCCAGCATTCGGGAGGCTGAGACCGGAGGATCTGGGTTCGCGGCCAGCCTCAGCTACCTAGTGAGGCACTCCGCAACTTAGTAAGACTCGGTTTCAAAATAAAGAATAAAAAATAGGGCTGGGGGTGTAGCTCGGAGGTAGAATGCCTCTGAGTTCAATCCCCAGTACCGCAAAAAAAAAAAAAAAAAAAAACTAAAAATAAAGTCTGAGGATATAGCTCAGTGAAAGAATACCCCTGGGTTCAACTAAAAAAAAAAAAAAGCAAAAGAAATATGTAAAATTATTCAATGTATATTACTTACATTAATATTTATTGTGTATTAGACAGTAATATAATATACATTACGTTAATATCTTACATATTAATGTACAGTAAACATTAATATTTAATGTAAATTAACCGCTTATGTAATTTGTTTATTTTATTTATTTTTGATACTGGGGATTGAACCCAGAAGCATTCTACCTCCAAGCTATACCCCCAGCCCAATTTTATTTCTTATTTGGAAACAGGGTCTTGCTAGGTTACCGAGAGCCTTGATAAGTTGCCAAAGCTGGGTTTGAACCTGTAACCCTCCTGTCTCAGCCTCCCAAGTACTAGGATTAAAGCATGTGCCACCATGCCTGGTTTTATATAATGTGTTTATTTAATTTAAATTATTTAATGTATTTAATACAATAGAAACTTTTTCTTTTCAACATGTAGTCAATATAAAAAAATTATTAATTTTAGTGTTTTTTCACATTGTCTTCAAAGTCTGGGGTGCAGCCTATACTTTTACGGCACATCACAAGATGAACTGGTGACATTCTAGGTGCGCAGCAGGTGTCCACTAGCCACATCTGCCCATGGCGACGGCTGGGACAGCATAACTACCAACAAAAGAAAAGGAAAATAGTCATGAACGAGTGAAAAAAGCAAGCTCTGTTTTGCAGAAATCAACTAATCCTAAAACACACACGAAGATGGAAGTGCCCCAGAAGACACAAAACAATCTTGAAAAACAACAAATCTGGACTCACAATTCCTCCTACCCAAATACTGAGATTACAGGCGTGCACCACCATGCCCAGCGTGAACTCACAATTCTCATTTCAAAACTTCCTCAAAACTCCAGTAATGAAAAGAATACCAGCTAGGCAAGAAGGTGCATCCCTATAACCCTAGAAACTCAGAAGGCAGAGGCAAGAGGATCACAAGTTCAAAGCCAGGCTGGCAATGGGCAAGACCCGTCTCACGATAAAAAGGGCTGGGAGTATATGTCAGTGGCAGAGCATCCTTGGGTTCAATAGTCAGTACCAAAAAACAAGAGTTAGTAAGGCTCTCCAGAACTTAGTGAGACCTTGTTTCAAAATAAAGAATAAAAAATAGGCCTGGGGTTAGAGCTTGGAGGTAAAATGTCCCTGGGTTCAATCCCAGTACTGCAAAAAAAAAAAAAAAAAGAGGACACTATCAAGAAAGTGACCAGGAGTGGGGCCCACACCTGCAGCCTGTAACCCCAGAACTTAGGAGACATAAACAGGAGGATCACGGGTTCCAGCCAATTGTGTGCTAATGTAGCACGACCTTGTTTCAAAATAAAAAATCAAAATAGGGCTGGGGACATAGCACAGAGAAGGAAGGCCAGTGAGGAAATCACCAGTACCTGCCCCACCCCCACACATAAAGTGACAAGATAATCCACAGAATAGGAGAAAATATTTCCAAATCGTATATCTGATAAAGAAATTGTATCCAGAATATGTAAAAGAACTCATAACTCAGTAATAAAAACACAACCTATTTTCAAAATGGGCAAAGGATCTGAACATTTTTCCAGTGAAGATATCTATAAACAGTCAATAAGCCGGGCGTGGTGGCCCACGCTTGTAATCCCAGTACTTGGGAGGCTGAGACCAGAGGATCCAGGTCCGCGGCCAGCCTCAGCTACTTAGTGAGGCCCTCCGAAACTTAGTGAGAACCTGTTTCCAAATAAAGAATTAAAAAGAAGGACTGGAGATGTTAGCTTGGAGGCAGAATGCCCCTGGGTTCAATCCCCAGTACTGCAAAAAATAAATAGTCAATAAACAGGTGAAAAGATGCTCAGTGCCAGTAGTCGTTAGGGAAATGCCAATTAAAATCACAAGGAAGCTGGGTGTGCTGGCCCATGCCTGTAATCCTAGTACTTGGGAAGCTGGGTGAGACAGGAGGATCGCAGGTTCCGAGTCAGCCTCAGCAACTTGGGAGACTCTCAGCAACTTAGTGAGACCCTGTTTCAAAAATAAAAATAAAATAGGCTGGGGGTATAGCTCAGAGTCAGAATGCCCTGGATTAAATCTCTAGTACCACACACACAAAAATATATATACCATAAAAAAAAACCCACGACGAGATACTACTTCATGCCCAGTAGGATGTCTAAATTAAAAAGGGTAACAACAGCCGGGCATGGTGGCGCACGCTTGTAATCCCAGCATTCGGGAGGCTGAGACCAGAGGATCCGGGTTCGAGGCCAGCCTCAGCTACCTAGTGAGGCACTCCGCAACTTAGTGAGACCCGGTTTCAAAATAAAGAATAAAAAAATAGGGCTGGGGGTATATAGCTCGGAGGTAGAATGCCCCTGAGTTCAGTCCCCAGTACCGCAAAAAAAAAAAAAAAAAAGGTAACAACAAGTGTTAGTAAAGATGTAAAGACACTAGAAGTCTCTTAACGGTGCTGATGGGGGAGGTAAACTGTATTAGCTGCTTCTAAAACAATCAGGCATTTCCTCAAAATGTTCAACATACAGGTCATGCCCCAGCTACAAACACAATGGGACCCAGTGCTTATGTACAAGACTGTGCTGTGAGGACAGCACAATTCACAACAGACAAAAGGGAGAAGCAACTCCATACCCACCAACCGATGAATGGACAAACAAGTGTGGTACTCCCCACAAGATGGACTAGCATTTGCCTTAACAAGGAATGAAATGATGACACACACTACAACCTGGCTAAACCTTGAGAGTGTCAATGGTTAAGAAACCAGTCTCGAAAGACCACATTTGTATGATTCCGTTTATGTGAAGTTTCCAGAAACAGTACATCAACACAGAAAAGATCAGTGGTTGGCTAGAGAAGGGGAGATGGAAGTGATGGTTAATAACTGATGGGTTTCTTTCTAGGATAATGAAAATGATCTAAAATTAGTGGTGGTAGATCCCAAACTCTTGAATGTACTAACACAACATTTATATACTTTCGGGGGGTACTGAAGTCAGGGGAATTCTATCTCCAACTACATCCCCAACCCTTCTTAAAAATTTTTATTTGCAACAAGGTCTTGCTAAGTTGCCGAGAGTCTTGCTAAATCGCTGAGGTTGGCCTCCAAACTTCCATCCTCCTGTCTTGGCCTCCCAGTTATTGGGATTACAGGTATGTGCTACCACACCCAGCTTGAGTTGTACTGGGGATTGAACCCAGGGGCATTCTACCTCCAAGCTACACCCCTAGTCCTATTTTTTATTCTTTATTTTGAAACAGGGTCTCACTAAGTTGCGGAGGGCCTCACTAAGCAGCTGAGGCTGGCCGCAAACCGGGATCCTCCAGTCTCAGCCTCCCAAATGCTGGGATTACAAGTGTGCGCCACTACGCCCGGCAAGTTGTATACTTTAAAATGGTGAATTTAGCTGGACATGGTGGCACATGCTTATAATCCCAGTACTTGAGACAGGAGGATCAGAGGTTCACAGTCAGCCTTAACTGTTTAGTGAGGTCCTCCACAACTTAGTGAGACTGTTTCACAACAAAAGAATAAGAGAAGGATGGGAGTGCAGCTTGGAGGCAGAATGCCTGTTGGTTCCATGCCCAGTACCACAAAAAATTTTTTTTAAAATGGTGAATTTAGCCGGGCGTGGTGGCACACGCTTGTAATCCCAGCATTCGGGAGGCTGAGACCGGAGGATCCGGGTTCGCGGCCAGCCTCAGCTACTTAGTGAGGCACTCTGCAACTTAGTGAGACCCAGTTTCAAAATAAAGAGTAAAAAATAGGGCTGGGGGTATAGCTCGGAGGTAGAACGCCTCTGAGTTCAATCCCTAGTACCGCAAAAAAAAAAAATGGTGAATTTAGCCGGGTATAATGGCACATGGCTTGTAATCCCCGTACTTGAGAGGTTGACACAGGAGGATCGCAGGTTCTCCTAAGCCTTCAGCTACTTAGTGAGGTCCTTGGCAATTGAAACCCTGTTTCAAAATAAAGAACAAAAAATAAGGCTGGGAGTATAGCTCGGAGGTACAATGTCCCTGGGTTCAATCCCTAGTACACCCCCCTCCCCAGTTCTGAAAAAAAAAAAGGGTAAATTGGGGAGGTGGTGAGCTACCATGTCTGACTTTATTTTTCATTTTGAAACAGGGTCTCACTAAGTCGTGGAGGGCCTCACTAAGTTGATGAAGCCGTCTTTGAACCTATGATCCACCTGTCTCAGCCATCCAAGTACTGGGATTACAAGTATACACCACCACGCCTAGCTTAAAATGGTAAAGTTTTGTTGTTGTTGCTGCTGCTGCTGTGTGTGTGGTACTAGAGATTGAAGCCAGGGCCATTCTACTTCTACCCCCAGCCTCTCTAAATTGCTGAGGTTGGCTTCAAACCTGTGATACTTCAGTTTCAGGCTCCCAAATACTGGGATTACAGCATGTGACACCATGCCTGGCTCAAATCCATTACATTTAAAAGCAAATTATAAAATAGTATTATTAATACAGGCCTGGTGGGGCACACTTGTAATCCTAGTACTTGGGAGGCTGAGACAGGAAGATGCAGGTTTAAGGACAGCCTCAGCTACTTAGTGAGACCCTGTTTCAAAATAAAAATAAAGTGTGGGGACAGAATGCTCCTGGGTTCAATCCCCAGAACTGTTAAAAAAAAAAAAAAAGTATAATTAGCTAGCCTGGTGATACATGCCTGTAATCCTTGTACTTGGGAAGCTGAGACAGGTGGATTCGAGGTTGGAGGCCACACTTAGCAATTTAGCAAGGCCCTCAGCAATTTAGAGAAACCTTATTTCAAAATAAAAAATAGGGCTGGGGTGTAGCTCAGCAGTAGAATGCCTCTGGGTGCAATCCCCAATACCACAAAATAATAAACAAAAATTAAAAACAATATTACTTACAAGTAATAATGTGTGTACACACACACACACACACACACACACAGAATATGAATGAGTATGAACATGTCCCTAGCATGATTTAGACAGTTAACTAGGTACAGTCAAGCCCTATGGATCTGCAGGTTCCACATCCAAAAATTCTACCAGTCATGGATTGAATGTAAATGGAAAAAAATTTTCTTCTATATTGAACATGTACTTTTTTCTTGTCATTATTTCCTAAACAATGCAGTATAACAGTACAAGTAACAGCATTTTCATTGTACTAGGTTTGTAATCAATCTAGAGATGATTTAAATATAAGGAAGTATGTGCAAGATGTACATAGGTTCTATGCAAATGCTATATGCTATTTTATATAAGGGACTTGAGAATACGTGAATTCTGATACCTGGAGGGAGTCCTATAACCAACTTCCCATGGATACTGAGTGACAACTTGGTGAGCAAGATTTTAAATATTTGTTGTCATCTTTTGATTTGCCTATTAATGTTTTTTCTGTAACTGAATAGATATTGCTTTCCTATTTTTTATTTTGAAATAGGGTTTCTCTAAATTGCTGAGGGCCTTGCTAAATTGCTAAGTGTGGCCTCCAACCTCGAATTTACCTGTCTCAGCTTCCCAAGTACAAGGATTACAGGAATGTTTTGTTTTGTGGTACTGGGGATTGAACCCAGGGTCATTCTACCTCCGAGCTACACCCCAAGCCCCATTTTTTATTTATTTATTTATTTATATATTTTTTGTGGTACTGGAGATTGAACCCAGGAGCATTCTACCTCCAAACTACACCCCCAGTCCTATTTTTTTTTTTTTTTTTT
>PVLC010049364.1:0-10459 GCA_004027655.1 Graphiurus murinus | reverse complement strand
TATTCACTGGGCACTCAACTCATATCTGATTGCTCTCTCCCAAACACTCTATGGACAACAAGCAGATGGCTGGCCACAGGGAGTTTACAGTCTAGTGAAAAAGGTAAATAAATGAAAGATAAAATTTCAGGTAGTATTGAGGGCTGTGAAAAAATAAAACAGGATAGTGTGATGGAGTGAGTTGGGGTGAGGGAATTGCAGTTAATGGTCAGGTGGGTCATTTCCAGGGAAACAGATATTGGAGGTAGGATCAAATGTCCAGAAGAAGCCAGCCTAGAAATTACTGGCAAAAGGAATAGCAGATGTGCAAGGAAGGGAAAGAAAAACCCATGGCTTGAATGTGGTAAAAAGGGAGTATACTAGAAGGTGAAGTTAAAAAGAGAGACAGGAGTCAAATCATATAGAGCTGCAAATGCTCCAGTAAATAGACAGAGTGTTAAGCAGGGGGGGAAAGGATGGATTTACTGGTGGGATTGCATGACTTATTGGAGTTATTACACACTTCCTCTGGGTTCAGATGACGGTTGAGCAAGAATAGGTAGGAAGGTCAATTAAGAGATCATTGCAGACATCTGGGCAAGAGAAGATGGTGGCTTCTAGGAGTGAAGATGGAGAGCAGGGACTCTATGTTGTAGGTTACCATGTTCCCCTCTTACAGATGGGGAAAGTGAGGCTCATGGATTAGCCATCTCATTATCACAATTATTTACACCTTTAGCAAGGATCCATTTTTGATGGAAGATGCCCTTGCTTTCTCTTGGTATGCTTGCATACCAAGCACTTACTCTGTTAGTCCTTTTGCTGATCTGCACCTGCTGGGGTTGTTTGATTGACTTCACAAACCAGAGCCTGGAGTTTAATTCTACAATCAGGAATCATTATATTGTTTGTAAACAATAACAGACTATGATAAATATGCATTCTGGTTAATTACTGCCTTCCCATGTGCCATCTTCACTCTCTCATTTCCATCATCCTGTCACATCTTAATACCTGATTGTGTGTTCTCTACAACAGGGAGAGAGAAAATAGCTGCAAACACATTGAAATGCAACAAGACATCCTCATACCCCGCTGGGTTCTTAGGAACAGGAGGCAAACCTGAAGTTCAAACACTGCTGAAAACTAACAGGCTTTCACTACGTTCAACTTGATATCATTCTCATGGTTTGTATGTTAGATTTTTATTCAAGGGACAGTGTTTCTAATGGATTTCTATCACAGCTCAATTGCTCGAGCTGAATTAGCAAACAAATAGTAAACCAGGTTCCATTAGGGTCTAAGACATTTAGCTTTTCTTGTCTTTTTTTAAACAGCAGGACAAGAAAGCAGTTTTAAACATTCTGGATGGAGTCCCTTTATATGTAGAACAGCTGCCTCTGCATCTGAATTTTTGGAATAGGGGAAGAAGTCTCCATATGGTTTATTAAACACTAACAATTCACATACGGTCTTGTACAGATGCTGTGTAACTCAAGTATCAACACATAGGACAGACAGGTGTGCATGGAAGTGAAGACCATGCACTGTGAGGTCAGATGAGCCTCCTAATGAATCGCATGTCCATCCCCTGTTGAACAGCTGTGTAATATGTATGAGCTACCAAACCTTAGTCTGCTCACCTGTAACCCAAGGGTAACTGCAGAACCTGCTCCATGGGGTTGTTTGAGAATAACCCCAATATTCTCTGATCGGTTCTTGGCCTCTGATAACGTCTCAAATATATAAATATATTTTTGTTGGTACCAGGGCTTCCTATGATTATTACTAACCTGCCAATTTCTTATGGGTTGTTTTTTATTCCATCTCTCTCTAAGAAAATGGCTTTTTACATACAGTAAGAACTTTCTCCTCATCAGTGTTCTTGGATTTGTCTTCCTCTACCTTCTCTGTGCAATGAAAGTCCCTATGACCACCCCACTCATGGGAAGATGGCTGGCCTGGTTTTCTGGATGTAGCAAAAGGCTTGAGCAAATGTACCTGTTTTGCACCATGGGCAGTTGTGCCAGTCATGGTACAAGACCTGCCTCCCAGGCCCAGTCTGGTATTAAGAAGTTAGAGAGCTTTGGCTAAATTTTTAAAATACCTACATTTTTATCTCTAATTTTGACAATATTATTGGCTTACTTATACCCTACTAGTTTCTTTATGTAAAACGAATGTTATTAAGCCATTATGAAAAATAATAACATTGCAACATGCATATTTGAAATAGAATGTATTCACTGTGAATTATTATCATTGTTGTTGTCAGGCTTTACTTTGGTCTCATTGATGCTGGATTATTCTCCTTAGCAGGACAGAGGGGACTCTTGATCAATAGTTTATTCTCTTATTAATCATATCTCCCTCTACTCACTATATTATTTCTTAATGTTTATATATTAGGCTTTTTGCCTCATTGACTTTATTAGGATTGTTCTTTTCACTTTAAATGTCCTTTGATCTTCTCCCTCTGCTTGGTAAGTCCTCAGTAAAGAGTCAGCTTATTTTTTCTGTGGTATCTTTGATTTCCTGTGTAACTTACCAATGAAGAGTCAGCTTACTTTTTGCCCAACCTTAAGACACTGGAGGCTGAATCTGTGACCTCTCCTCCACCTTCCCACCCACCTGGGTCGCCTTTCTCCTGGATGCTCAGTATTGCACTGTAAACGGTCCCTGCAGAAGACACTAGGTTCTCCAAAGGCAGGGAGTATGCTTGTTCATCTCCGACCTGGACAGCAAAGTGTTTGACTTGCAAGGGCCACTTCACCCCAGGCATTTGAGTGAGCAAAAAAAAAAAAAAAGAAAAATGTTTTAATTGGTTAAGCTATCTGATCACAGATTAACTAAGTATTCATTACATGTGAATACATATCATTCAGTAATAAGCAATCTTCCAAGTCTGGCTTTCATCCAAGTACAGCTTATTTTGTTTCCTCAGCTACCTCAGGTGAAGCATAAACTTCATCTTCTATTGATGGCTATGTGGAAGTTTTATTTAGAAAATTGCTACATTCGCCCTTTCTCAAATCATTACTCCTTTTCAATAAAACAGTATGTATAATGTAAGGTATGACAATGTTAAGGGAAAGACAATATTTAAAGTGTCTATCTTTTCAAATACTCATGTTTACAGTCATGGCAGAAAGATTTATTTATTTATTTATTTATTTATTTATTTATTTATTGTTGTTTGTTTTTATACCCACTGGGAAATAAAAACAAAGAGGTAATGGTACAGCCTCAAAGATGGTATTTTTCATTTGCAATTAGTATGTGTCACTCTAAAATAAAAAGAAAAAAAAGTGCTGTCAAAATGAATTAAAAAGCCTATATCTACTTAACTATAAATTTATCAGTCAAAAGTACATTCACCAGTTAAATGAAGTTATTAAATCATACATTAAGGAAATGGATAGTAAACCCGAGACTATAGCAATTTACTTTCCTTAACTGAATGAAAATTGGACAGGGAAGGTCTGATAATCAAATTGCTTCATAATATGTTTCTAATGAGTCTAGTCTGGGATAAACGTGTGTGTGTGTGTGTGTGTGTGTGTGTGTGTGTGTATGTGTGAGTGTGTAGAGGGACAGAGAGAGGACAAAATAACATAGTAAATCATCAGTAAAAAAGAAATACATAGCTAGTGAGCTTAGAGAGAGGGTTTTTGTGTTCGTCTATCTATTTGTTATGTTTTTTTTTTCTTTTTGCTCACAGTTGATTTTAGTTTAGAAAGCAGATGTGAGCCAGACGCCTGTAATCCCAGTACTTAGGAGGCTGAGACAAGAGAATTGCAGGTTTGAAACCAGCTTCAACAACTTAGTGAGACCCTCTTTCAAAATAAAAAATGAATTAGGACTGGTAGTATATCCTGGAGGCAGAACACCCCTCAGTTCAATCCTCAGTAACACATACACACACACACACACACACACACACACACACACACACACACACGAAAGAAAAAAGGCAGGTATTATTTTCTTACATATTTTATTTTAAGTTAAAATATTAACTTAAAGGTTAAAAAGAGTATCTTGTTCTAATGCTATCTCTATTATTCAAAAATCCAACAAAGTTAAACTTTTTATGTGGAAGAAGGGGACAGGAAAAATATAAAAATTTTAAATATAATGAATTATAAATTCCTCCTTAATATAGCCCACCCTTAGGCACAGGGGATAAGTTTCAAGACTTTCAGTCAATGTCTGAAACCACAGATTGTACCAGATCCTATCTCTATACATACATAGCTATGGTAAACTTTAATTTATAAATTAGGCTCAATAAGGGATTAAAAACAATAAATAATAATAAAGTAGGGGCTTGAAGCCATTGTTAAGTATAATAGAAGTTACTTGAACATAAGAACTGTGATAAGGCTATAGTTGATGTGATAATCAAGATTGCTACTAAGTGACTAATAGAAAGGTGAGATATACAGTATGTCTACACTGGACAAAAGAATGATTTACATCCCAGGTGGAATGGAACAGGATGACTATAAAATTTCATCATGCCCAAAACTGTGTGCAATTTAAAACTTATGAATTGTTTACTTCTTTAATTTTTCATTTAATATTTTTGGACTGTGGTTGGCTTCAGGTAATTGAAACCACTGAAAACAAAATAATAGTTAAATGATGACTATTATACCTAAAGAGAAAGGCTAGGTAGAAGCTGTTTTTATTATATGAGGGATGTGTGTGTATCATATATCAATAGCTACAGATAAAGATCGCGCAGATTTGTTACAATTTTAAAATAGCATAGTATAAGACATAGAAATAGCTTTCTGACTTTAAATCATGTTTGCATTTTTAACACTTCAAATGCTGGTCGCAATGTTTACTTCTGTGGTTCTGATGCAGAAGAATCAGATATAGTCTCAGGGAACCAAGATAATTTTGTCAGGAGAAGTAAAGCTATGTTTAGGCATTCTCAGACTGACTCATTCCCAATTTATGGAAGTCCCCTTCTTAAAAATCAGATTGTCAAAACTTCTTCAAAACCTCTACTTCAGTGATTAAATGACTGCTCCAAAAATTTCTAGTCCTACCTGAAAATATTCCTTCACCCTGTTGCTCATCTTCTTAGCAGCTGTAATCCCTTGCCCTCCTGCCCAATCAGGGCCGACCATCCTCCAACTCCACTCCTTCTATCCCACTACTGACTCAACTCATCCTCCCCTCATCCCACGGATTAAACAGAAGAAACTTTAACATAGAATGTAGCTTGAAATTTAAATATAGAACCCAAGGTCTTATAATTTGTAAAATCTTCTGGTGTACAACTAGGAATCTAATCACAAATGTTTACATTACTTTTATGAGGAAACATCTTCCATATTTTACATTTATATTGCAGAAATATGTCTCACTCATATCTTGGGCTCCTTCTTTAAAGTTGGCTGCAAAAAGAAGCACGATTCTATTAATATTACCAGGGGAAAAATGTAAAGTAGTGTTACTAATTACAAGTAGGAACTTTCCTAGAAAGCACAAAGAGGACTTGTACCATGTGCATGTGACAAAAAATAAAGTTAACATGGCTGCTTTTGGTTCTTTGAATGCTTTGATTTTTATGGATGATGTGGATGATTCTACATAGACTGACTACTGAAAGAAAAGGCTAAAGACTAGTTTGATGAGTAGCCTCCCGAATTCTGAGTTATGCAGCAAAATAGTGCATAGGACAAGGATTTGAGATGCCCACAGAGCCATATATGTGCTTGTAATCTATTGATTCATTGCTGATTTCTTCAGGAGGGCTGAAACAACTAGTTAAAACAATGTACAAACTTTGTCTCAGCCCCCAAATTTACTGATTGTGACTGGGCTTGATGTTATACTGATAATCTGGCCACCATGTGACATCAGGGTTAAAGAGGGCCACCCCTAAGGCCTTAGGGAAATTAACTCTTGCAAAAGAATGGTACCACTTTTGTTTCAGCCCCAGATTAAGGTCAGTCTAAAACCAGTTTAATATTAAAATTTTGATCAAGGTAGTCCTCTGTCACAAAGTTCTATTTTCAGTGGCTCATCAGGAATTCTACCATGATGAAAATCATAACACTAAAAACAATTATTCTATGCTGACGTTTATCAGTGGGTTTTATATAGCTATACTGACATTTTATTATTTATCTTATGAAATAAATGATTCACTCGCCACATAAATTGAGATTCATATTAATTAAGGACTTTTCTGAAGTTTTTTTCAATTAATGTGGACTCAACCTGGGGCATATGGCACTAATTCCATCACCATTTCTTTTAGAACATTTTGTCCTCTAGACTTTTCCACCAGAATCCATGTAGATCATAAAGACGTCTTAAAGTGGTGAGATGCTGACAATTGAGGATGAAGTAGCTTCTTTCTAGTTTCAAAGTAAGAAAAATATTATGTGAATGGCTTGTGTTTAAGACCATTTTTGACGCCAGGTATGGTGGCACACCCTTGTAATCCCAGCATTTGGGAGGCTGAGACAGGAGGATCCAGGTTCACAGCCAGCCTCAGCTACTTAGTGAGGCACTCTGCAACTTAGTGAGACACTGTTTCAAAATAAAGAATGAAAAATAGGGCTGAGGGTGTAGCTCGGAGGTAGAATGCCCCTGAGTTCAATCCCCAGTACCACAAAAACAAACAAACAAAAGACCATTTTTGATGCCAAGTACATTCATGCCACCTGTAATCCCAGCACTTGAGAGGCTGAGACAGGAGGATCAGTTTCAAGGCCAAAGCATGGTAACTTAGAAAGACTCTTTCAAAATCAAAAGAAAATAAAAATTAAAAAAGGGCTGTGGGTATAGCTCAATGTAGAGTACCCCTGGATTCAATCAATAGTACCATAACAACAACAAAAAGACTACTTTTGTGTGTGTAGGGGGGTACCGGGGCCCAGGCATTCTACCTCTGAGCTACATCCCCAGACCTATTGATTGATTGTTGATTTTTATACTTTTATTGGTGCATTGTAATTATACATTGTACTTGGGTATAGAGTGATAGGGATACACATGCACACAATACTTAGTGTGTTTCCCTCTGGGTCCCACCCCACTCCTTCCCCTTCCCCATACCTGTCATTGAGATTGGTATTGATAATTTCCTATGCATACCTGCCTAGGTCTTCATCAACAGACGAATGGATCAAAAATTGTGGTATATGAACAATATGGAATTTTACTCAGCCATAAAGAAGAATAAAATCATGTCATTTGCAGGAAAATGGATGGAACTTGAGAATATTATGCTTAGTGAGATTAGCCAATTTCAGAAAGCAAATAGTTGTATGCTTTCTCTCATATATGGAATCTAGAGAGAATTCAGATAAAGGGCTAGAGATTCCAATTAAGAGGTGGAGGGTGTTTAGGGAAGGGAAGAGGGGGGATAGAAATGTAATGAAGGAGCTGGGCGTGGTGGCACACATTTGTAATCCCAGTACTTGAGAGGCTGAGACCGGAGGATCCAGGTTCTAGGCCAGCCTCAGCGACTTCATGAGGCTCTCCTCAACTTAGTGAGACCCTATTTCAAAATAAAGAATAAACAATAGGAGTGGGGGTATAGCCCAGAGGTAGAATGCCCCTGGGTTCCATCTCCAGTACTGAAAAAAAAAATGTAATGAAGGTACCAATTTAAATAATGCTATGTACCTGTTTTAATTTGTGACAGGGTCTCACTAAGTTGCTGAGGCTTGCCTTGAACCTGCAATCCTTCTGCTTCAGTCTTCCAAATACTGGAATGGCAGGTGTATGCCATCACACCTGGCTAAAAAGATTACTTTTGATTGCAGGAAAGCTGACCAAAATAGGAAGTCTGTGCAGGCCGGTTGGGTAACTTCAGCAGAGGACTCTGAGGCATCAAAGGTGACCAGGGGCTCAGGGGGCCTCAGGGGGAAATGGAGCTAAGCACCAATGGGCTGAGATGCAAGGATGTGGAGGTGAACTACAGCCCTTTACAGTGTACTCAGTGTCCATTCCAATTAGAGATCACTGCCCAACAATGCACAGAGGAGATGTAGATAGCTCTATCGGCGGGAAAAAGGACTGCAGCCCTGCACTTTTGATATATCCCTCACTTCCTTCCAGGCACACTTCTACTGTTGTCCATCGGTGGCAGCACTATACTAGACCATTTACCAGTGGATTCTGCCATCTCAGTTATGACTGGTGAGGCATGCTGCAGGCAGACTGTACTATCCTTCAGATAATGGGCTGGGAATCACCGAGAACTGCAGAGAAAAGCAGTATGGTGATCCACTGATGTAAAGACATGAGAAAAGTTCAAGGAGTTCTCTGTCCTGTGGGAATTCTCTTTCTCTTCCTTTCTTCCATCCTCCCTCCCTCCCTTCCTTCCTTCCTTCCCTCCTTCCTTCCTTCCTTCCTTCCTTCCTTCCTTCCTTCCTTCCTTCCTTTCTTCCTTCTCCTTGTTTTTCACTCAGCCTTTATGTTCTATCTTCATGGTGTTGAAAGGCTCTGCCTTATTTTGGCCCAGATTTGCAGCTTATTTGGCAAATGATCAAGGTCAGCTGGTCATTTTCAAATGCTCAAAGTGGATGTCCCAAAATAACTCCTATATTTTTAAACTTGGATATTCTACTTTCCTCTAGCAAAGGTCTTTCTCTCCTCTTTCCCTCTCTCACTCCTCCCCTCCTCCTCTCTTTTTCCTATGTATTCCCTCTTCCTCCCTTCCTCACTCCCTCTCTTTCTGGACTAAGATTACTCAGGCATATTTTCTGTGTGCTTATTACCCTTTCTGTGACAAATTGTTACCCTTGAATCTGTACTTCATTTAGGCATCATTATCTTTTTTTGATTCACTATCCCTTAAAAATGGTTTAAATTTAATATAATATGTTCAAGCCCAGATTATCCCGAGAATATGTCAGATGTTCAGTCTCAGGATATGCTAGACCCCATGTTCCTCAACACCAAAGTATTTCTTAGAAGATTAAAGGGTTTTTTTTTTAATGTGGAGGAAAGGGCACATTTTCCCACTCATTCTGACCAATGGGCAAATATTTAGAAGCAGTTAAATGCTTAGATGGAAGATAAGAGAGAAGTCCAGAAGTCCCTATTTGTAGTACCAAAGAGAATAGACCGGGAAAAATTAATATGCTGTGACTAATACAGTTTCACTGCTAACTACAACATCTTTTCCCCTCTCTCCCTCTTGAATATTCACACTGCTCAGGGAGATGTCTGAGGCCCTTCTTGCAGTTAATGAGTAAGGATGCTCAAGAGGAGTTTCTCAGAATACCTGTTTCTGAGCCAGGATGTCGAAGTGATGAAATGGTTCCAAATTGCCTTGGGAAATGCAATGCATTCATGTTCCAAGTTCAAAGCCCCTCAAACTCACTTTGAAAGTTTGTTCAGAGTCTAAATAAATCAAACTGAAAGACTTAATTATGAAACCCCAGAGTTGGTCATGAGGATAATAAAGTGCCTGGATTTCTGTTTCAATAGAAATGTTAATATTTTAGCAGTTCCTAACTGCCTGTGTTCTATCTCACAGTTTGTGATTAAAGTGTGATTTTAATAGAGTTTCCAATAAAAGTGAACCTTGTGCTTCACTCCTGGTTACAGCACTGGGTTGTCCTCTCTAACATATAATTAATCTCTCCCTCTCAGCCATTATCTCTTGAAGGTGCAGAATCAGCAGGGTCAAAGCTGAATCCTGTGGGCAACCTGGTCCACATCTCTCTCTCTCTCTCTCTCTCTCTCTCTCTCTCTCTCTCTCTCTCTCTTTCTCTCTCTCTCTCTCTCACACACACACACACACACACACACACACACACACACACAATCAGCAGTTGGCCTCCCCTGTCCTTCTGTGTCATCCATCCCAGGAATAGATTAGAGAATAAAAATAATTTTAATAAACTCACAGTCCTACTTTAAAAAAATTGTTCTTTTCATTAACTAGGATTTATGACTTGACTTTTATAGAATTGAAGAGTGAATGGAAGCAGGTTACATTGTTCTAAGATACTCTTCTAAATATGCAACTCATGTTAAATATATATATATGTATATATGTATATGTGTGTGTGTATATGTGAGTTTGTGTGTGTGTGTGTGTGTGTGTGTGTGTGTGTGTGTGTGAGATCAAGAGTATCTGGGTGTGGTGGCACACACCTGCAATCCTAGTTCTTCTTGGGAGGCTGAGAGAAGAGGATTGCAGGTTTGAGGCCAATCTCAGCAACTTGGTAAGATCCTGTTTCAAAACAAAAATGAATTAGATCTGTGGGTATAGCACAGAGGTAGGATGCCCCTGGGTTCAATACTCATTATCAAATATGTATAGTTTGATGAGTGAGTTTGAATATATACATATATCTGTGATACCATACCTTGACCAAAGTGATAAACATATCTATCATCTCCAAAATTCCTCTTATGTTACTTTTTTGTTGTTGTTTTGTTATAAAAACACTTAAGATGGGTCTACTCTCTAAACAAATGTTAATGGTTC
>PVLC010049363.1:0-10459 GCA_004027655.1 Graphiurus murinus | reverse complement strand
GGTTCTACCCCTAGTACCACGCATACACAAAACTTTTTTCTAAATAAGAGCCAAGTGTGGTAGTGCACGCTTTTTTTTTTTTTTTTTTTTTTGCAGTACTGGGGATTGAACTCAGGGGCATTCTACCTCCAAGCTATACCCCCAGCCCTATTTTTTATTCTTTATTTTGAAACCGAGTCTCACTAAGTTGCGGAGGGCCTCACTATGTAGCTGAGGCTGGCCTCGAACCCGGATCCTCCGGTCTCAGCCTCCCGACTGCTGGGATTACAAGCGTGCGCCACCACGCCCAGCAGTAGTGCATGCTTATAATCCCAGTATTTGATTTTTTTTTTTTTTTTTTTTTTTTTTTGGCGGTACGGGGGATTGAACTCAGGGGCATTCTACCTCCAAGCTATACCCCCAGCCCTATTTTTTATTCTTTACTTTGAAACTGGGTCTCACTAAGTTGTGGAGTGCCTCACTAGGTAGCTGAGGCTGGCCGCAAACCCGGATCTTCCAGTCTCAGCCTCCCAAATGCTGGGATTACAAATGTGCACCACCACGCCCGGCTTAATCCCAGTATTTGAGAGGCTAAGACAGGAGGATTGCAGGTTTGCAGCCAGCCTAAGCTACTTAAGCCCTCCACAACTTAGTGAGACCCTGTTTCAAAAAAAATAATAAAAAATAGAGATGGAGGTATAGCTGGAGGTAGAATGTCCCTGGCTTCAATCCCCAGTTTCATTTAACAAAAATAAAAGCACAACCTGTCCACAGGTAACTGGGGAACATGTTTGGTTGCTCTCAGTGAGATGACCATTTTGTAGGATCCATCTTTTTGTTTGTTTGTTTGTTTTTGTTTTTGCAGTACTGGGGATTGAACCCAGGGGCATTCCACCTCCAAGCTACACTCCCAGTCTTTTTTTTTTTTTTTTTTTTGAGGTACTGGGAATGGAACTCAGGGGCATTCTACCTCCGAGCTACACCCCCAGCCCCTTTTTATTCTTTATTTTGAAACAGAGTCTCACTAAGTTGCAGAGTGCCTCACTAGGTAGCTGAGGCTGGCCGCGAACCCGGATCCTCCAGTCTCAGCCTCCCAAATGCTGGAATTACAAGCGTGTGCCACCACACCCAGCTATTCTTTATTTTGAAACAGGGTCTCACTAAGTTGTGGAGAGCCTCACTAAGTAGCTGAGGCTGGCCTTGAACCCTGATCATCCTGTCTCAGCCTCCCAAGTACTGGGATTACAAGCATGTGCCACCATGCCCAGCTAGGATCCATCTTCTATAAAGACTTCTGACAGGGGTCCTAACAGAGACATTCAGGCAAGAGCCAAACATCAAGCCAAGTGTGGTGCTACACACCTTTAATCCTAGTACTTGGGAGGCTGAGAAAGGAGGGTTGCAGGTTCAGGGGCAGGCTGAGCAATGTAGCAAGACTCAGCCATCTAGTGAGACTATGTTTCAAAACAAAAAAGAGTAAAATAGGGCTGGGGTGGAGTGTGGAGGTGGAGTGCCTCTGGGTTCAATTCCCAGCCCCACAAAAGAAAAAAAAGCCATTCATCAGAAAGCCCATTCCCACCTCTTGTGACAGTGATGTGCTGGTCTTCTCTGGGGAGGGTCTCCAGTTTGGCCATGCCTGCTGAAGTCTGCCTTCCTCCCTCTGGCCTGTTGCAGTGGGACGCCTTCAGCATGCCTGAACTACACAACTTCCTGCGCATCCTGCAGCGAGAGGAAGAGGAGCACCTTCGCCAGATCCTGCAGAAGTACTCCCGCTGCCGCCAGAAGATCCAAGAGGCCCTGCATGCCTGCCCCCTGGGGTGACCTCTCCTGCCTCTACGGGCAGGAGGAGAGCAGGCAGTGCCAAGTGCGTGCCGTGTGCGTGTGATGGGGCCTGTGGGCCTGAGGAATGAGTGTGCGTGGAGGCCCTCCCCTGCTGGGGGACTGAGCCCAGAGAGCGGTGAAGGAGCGGCCCCTGTGTCCACCAGTGGGTGTAGCAGGGCATGGCTCTGTACCCCTCTGCCCTTCGTGTGCTGAGTCGTAGTGGGCCAGGGCTTCCCTGGAAAGCGGCTCCAGTTTGGCAGCAGGAGTGGAGCAGACAGAAGTCTCTTAATTCATGTCTCAGATGTGAGAATCTTAGAGACCCTACAAACACAACAGGGTCAGTTTGCAGGGAGATCCCTCATCTATGGGGAGAGGTGGTAGTTTGGGTCTTGGGTAGAGTCTCAGGATAGCCCTACCAGAGCCAAGGGTGGGTCCGCAGAATAAGGCCTGGTTCTGAGGTAGAGTCTCTGTTTCCCTCTCTAAGTGCCTTCTGATTCCTCCAGGTGCTGAGGTTAGAGTACTGGGTCACAGTAGAGCACAGTGCCTCAGTGCCTCCTCCAAGGAGGATGTCCCTGGGCCAGGCCAGGGTCTCTGTAAATATGGGCACTGGCCGGGCCCATTCCTTGTTTACCAGTGAAAGCCAGGGTCTCTTCCTCATATTTTTAATGAAGTGTGTGAATGTATGTAGTGTTTTGTGGCCTCAACTGAATGCCTCTTATGGGGAAGGGGATGGGGGTGACAGTCATCAGGGCCTGAGGCCTGAGAGAATTGGCTGAATAAAGATTTAAGAATCCTCCTGGTTTTGGACTCTATTGTGGGCCCACAGCTACGACTGCCTCTCGTGCCAATAGCTGCCAAGGGTGACAGACTGGCTCACGGGGCCTCCTTTGCAAGCTCACTGTGAGAACAGTGTGCAAAGGAGTTGTGTATGTATGTGTACTCAGTTCTCATCAGTATGCTGGGGTTCAGATCATGGCGGGCAAGAGTTGCATAAAGCTTGGCCGGGCGTGGTGGCGCATGCTTCTAATCACAGCATTTGGGAGGCTGAGACCAGAGAATCCGGGTTCGCGGCCAGCCTCAGCTACCTAGTGAGGCACTCCAAAACTTAGACCCGGTTTCAAAATAAAGAATTAAAAAAAAATAGGGCTGGGGGTATAGCTCAGAGGTAGAATGCCCCTGAGTTCAATCCCCAGTACCGCAAAAAAAAAAAAAAAGTTGCCTAAAGCTAGGACTTAAGGAAACCATTGTTTGAGCACCCACCAGCAATTGGAAGAAGCTGTAGCACTACACCACCACCGAACATTTACTCAGCTGTTACTGTGAGCCACACACGTGAAGATGGCATCAAGGGCACAGTACAGCTTTCTTCATGAAAATTCTTGTTTTCATGAAGTATGCATTCTAGGGAACTAGAAAGAATAGTGAATTTGTTCATGGTGGCGCGCGCTTATAATCCCAGTACTTTGGGAGGCTGAGATAGGAGAATCACAGGTTCAAGGACAGCCTCAGTAAATAGTGAGATGTTCATCAGCCTACTGAGAACCTGATTGCTCGAAGGTAGAATGCCTTGAGTTCAATCCCCAGTACCACCAAAAAAAAAAGTTATGCAGACCTTGGTGTAGCTATGATATTTGGCCAAAAAGAAGGGAAACTACAGCCAGTGTCTTGATTTTTTTTTTTAGGCTTAGTTTCTTTACATGCAAGAGTGACTATCAAAGTATGAAGCTGAGTGGGCACGCTTGTAATCACAGTACTTGGAGCCGGGTGTGGTGGCTCACGCTTGTAATCCCAGCATTTGGGAGGCTGAGACCTGAGGATCCGGGTTCTCGGCCAGCCTCAGCTACCTAGTGAGGCACTCCGCAACTTAGTGAGACTCGGTTTCAAAATAAAGAGTAAAAAATAGGGCTGGGGGTATAGCTTGGAGGTAGAATGCCCCTGAGTTCAATCCCCAGTACTGGGGGGAAAAAAAAAACAAAAAACCCAGTACTTGGGAGGCTGAGACAGGAGGATCGCAAATTCGAGGCTAGCCTCGGTAACTTAGGCCCTCTGCAACTTACTGAAACCTTCACTGTTTCCAAATAAAATATAAAAAATAGGTTTGGGGGTATAGCCTGAAGGTAGAATGCCTGTGGGTTCCATCTCTAGTGCGACACACATACACACACACACAAATGTGATGTTGCTGGGTGTGGTGGCACACCCTTGTAATCCCAGGACTTGGGAAGCTGAGGCAGGAAGATCGCAGGTTCACAGCCAACCTCAGTAATGTAATGAGGCCTTCTGCAACTTAGACCCTGTTTCAAAATAAAAAGAATAAAATAGGATAAGGAGTGTAGCTTGAAGGTGTGTGTGTGTGCGTGTGTATGTATATATATCTATATCTGGCTGTGGTGACACACCCCTGTAAACCCAGGACAGAGGAGGATCACAGTTTCAAGGACAGTCTCAGCAACTTAGCAAGACTATCAACAAACTAGCGAGACCCTGTTTCAAAATAAAATAGAGGTAGGGGTGGGGTGTCTCTGATGTTGAATGCTTCTGAGTTCAATCCCCAGTAATAACACGCACACACAGTCGTGGAAGCAGAGGCCAGATAGTGTGGTCTGGGTCAGGCCCCAGAGTGCAAATTTGTAGTGCCTTGGTTGAGCAGCCCTACTGAGCCCAGAGCTCTGGAGATCGGGAATTTTGGAACTGCCATACAAAAGCAAGAGCGCAAGAAAGCACAGCGTTGCTGCTTTCCTGGGAGGGCGCTGCCCCCAGCTGGCGAGAGCGTGGCCTGCTGGGATTGTGTCTTGCGGAGCATGCTGGGATGCTCGGCCTCTGAAGGCGGCCATTGGTCTTAGGACACAGACCGACTAGAGCAGCAGCCAATCAGAGGGGGCTGCGTGCGGAAGCGGAAGTGAGGTTTCCGTGGAGACAGTCGAGCCTGCGGAAGGTGGCGGCGGCAACACTTGCGAGCAGAGGCTAAGCAGGGCATGGGAGCGCCCACTGAGCTGTGAGACCACGGCAGCCGCGGGGTCCGCCATGCCCTGGCGGCCCTGACATGGGCGCCAGCGGCTCCAAAACGCGGGGCCTCTGGCCCTTCGCCTCGCCGCCGGAGGCGGCGAGCGGCAAGCAATCTCTGGTGCGGCCTCGAGTCGGAGCGGTGCCCCCCTTCGTGTTCACGCGCCGCGGGTAAGGGCGTGGGTTCTGCCTTGGGGAGGACAGCCAGTGGCCGGGAAGCTCCCGCCCCGGGCCCCCGTACACCCGTCCGTACTTCCATATTTCGGGTCTTCATCTGAGCAGGGGGCAAGGAAAGCCAGGCAGGTGGCTCCCGGAGGCCTGGGTGCTCTGAAGGTCTCCCTAGGGAAGAAGGGACCTGAAGCTTGGCCCTGGGCAGGCATTCCCCATGGGAAAACCAAGATAGGGCCTCCGTGAGACCTCCGAATCTCTTTCGTTAATTCCTTCTAACTCACTCAACCTGACAATTGAAGGCTTTTACCGCCCCTCCCCTAGTGCTTCCAAGAGGAGAATGACCTTCTGTTTAGGCTTCTCTTTCCCATAGTAGTAAGGGTTGGACCTCTGAGAGTAGTTACTGGAATACAGGGCTGGGCCCCAGTGTTGATAGTGAGGCCTGGGGAAAATGACCCTCCCCCAGCCGGGCGTGGTGGCGCCGCCTGTATCCCAGTATTTGGGAGGCTGGGACAGGAGGATCGCAGATTCGCGGCCAGCTTCAGCAATGTAGGCCATCCGAAACTTAGACTGTTTCAAAATAAAAATAAAATAGGGCGGGGGTGTGCTCAGAGATAGAATGTCCCCGGATTCGATCCCCTTTACCATCGGGGAAAAAAAAATCCTCACCCAGTTATGTTCTCTAGACCCTGACCTAACCCCTCTTCCCCCAGGGACTCATACAGCACCAGAATGACCTGGCCATATTGGGCTCCTGGGGATGGGCACTCTATTGTGAAGGTTTTGGTGTAGATACCAGAGACCTGACAGTTGCGATTTGGCCTCCTTCCATTTCTTCCTGGTTCAGATGTCTACAGGACACTGGGCCACTGTGTCTTCTGGTGCAAAACCAATATGCTCAGACCACTACCCTGCTCACTCTTTAAGTCCTGGGTGAAGGGCCTTATTATTAGAGTGGATGCCCTTGTGCAGTGAACCAGTGATGAGAGATGACTTTGGTTTCCTAGACACTGTGGTCTGGTATGGGTTCTCTTCTTAGGGGTGTGACAGTAACATTGGCCGTTACTCAACTCCCGGCTTCTCCTAGTAGACCCCAAATCCCAAGCAAAGGATCCTCCAGGCATGTTATCCTCTCTTCCCACCAAAATCATTCCTCCTCACTTGGGGTTGACCACACTTCCCTGTGCTCTGTGGCATCTGCCGTGACCGGGTGTGGGACTCTAGCCTGGCCTCTTCCCTTCTCCCCTCCACAGCTCCATGTTCTATGACGAGGATGGGGATCTGGCTCACGAGTTCTATGAAGAGACAATCGTCACCAAGAACGGGCAGAAGCGAGCCAAGCTGAGGCGGGTGCATAAGAATTTGGTTCCTCAGGTGAGGGATTGGGCAGTGGTCCTAGAGCCTACATCAAGTGTATGGAGGTCGACCCAGATTGGGGAGGAGCTGGGAGGAACGGGAAGGCTTCCTGGAGTACAGGCCCTGAGCTGGCCCTGACTAGCCTTTGTTTCCACGGCAGGGCATCGTGAAGCTGGATACCCCCCGCATCCACGTGGATTTCCCTGTGATCCTTTATGAGGTGTGAACTGGGGGGTGGCGGATACAAGCACCACCTGCCCCAGCAAGACTCTCCCAGGCTCAAGGTGTGGCTTCCACTGAGGAGCCCAGGCAGAGGCCACAACCCTGAATAAACTCCGGTGGCCCAGAACCTTCGGCTGTGAGCAGGGTGGTCCTCGACGTTAATTGGGTATCAATGTGTGTGAACAGGAGGTTGTTGGCGGCTGGTGAAGGCTAATGGCAGTGTTGCCAGCCCACCCTCCCCAGCCACCTTTTTGAGCAGCATGGCAGGGCATGTGCCAGTCAGGAATGCCCGGTTCCTGGTTCCTTACCTGGCCTGTGTTCTTCCAAGCTTGCCTAGGCCGGCTAGAAGCTACAGCACTTTACAAGCAGAACCTGCCTTCTTCCAGCCCCTGGGCTGTGGGGGCTGTATACATGTGGGAACTTCCTTTCCCTCACTTCCCTTACCCCCTAGTTGGAGCATTTCAGCCATTTGCTACCTCGATTCCTCCTGTATTGGACAGAGGCTGGGAGCAGCGCCAGCCTGATTCTTCCCACCTACCTGCCATTTGTTCCCACTCAGATGGATAGTTTGCTGACTGTTAATAGGAACGGGGACTGGGGTGGGAGATTTCTCCTTCACCCAGGGTTAGGCTGCTCCATCCCCAGGACACCCCTCCCCTGAGGGTGCAGGCCAGGGTTAGGATAAGATGTGGAGGCCTGCATTTTGTGGAGTTGCCCCAAGCCACCTGTTCTGCTGAATCCTCCCTTGCCTTCGCACCAGCCCCCTCCCCGCCGGCTGGGAGGGGACTGGTCACCGCCTGCAGTAAGGAACACCACCATAGAGCTGGTGCCACTAGCTATAAGGAGACCATTGCCCTTCCCTAGTACCCTCACCCCTTCAGGATCAGTTAAGGGAAAGTACTGGAGCCCCTTAACAGACAGAAAGGAGGGGAAACCATAAAAGGAATACTAAAAATGTGAAGGTTGTAAATAGTCTAGTCCATGATGATGTGGGGGCAGAGATGACTTCTGTATAGAAATGACTTTTTTTTAATCCTTATTGTGTAGCTCTGTGCTTCAAGAGTATGGAAAATGGCTTGGGGAGGGTGGCCCCCAGCATAGGAAGACTGTTGTGTTATTTGTTCAGTTTCAATAAAATTATTTGTAGATCCTGAAAATAAGAGTGGCATCCTCGGGCTGTGACACCCCATGTTTATACTACCACCGGGACTCGCTAGGTAGGCCTGGGCGGGGACCTTGGCAGGGTCTCCATCACCAGCACCAACCAAGGATAATAAGCTTGAGCCCTCCCTGTGGCAATCCCAGCCATGGCCAGCAGGTGGCTGTGTGTTCACACAGACCCCCGCAGGCCTAGGGGATGGGACAGGCCGCTCACCTATTGTGTAAAGTGTGGAGATACCTGGAATCCGCCTCAGGATGCTCCACTAGGGATTAGCCCCACCTGCCTGACCAAAGGGGAGAGTGTGACCCAGATCTGGAATAGTTCTGATCCCAACACTGCCTGCTGACCTCGGGTGAGATCCCGAGGACCTGTAAGGCCCTGCCTTACATGGACAGCAGTCATGTAGGCCACCATACCACTGGCCTACCGCCAGGCTCTGCAGCCCAGCTCAACTGCCTCTTCTCCAAGGCTGCCAGGGAGAGTGAGTTCTGGGCCTTTGTTCCAGCCCCAATATTTCCCTTGCTTTGTGCCACCTATGGATTTTTTTTTTTCTTTTCTTTTTTCTTTACAGAACTAGGGATTAAACCCAGGGCCTCTTGCTTGCTGTGCTGCATCCCCAGCCCCCTTTCAGAGACCCGGTCTTGCTGAGTTGGCCAGGCTGCCCTCGAATTTGTGATCTTCAGCCAGGCGTGGTGAAGCATGTCTGTAATCCCAGTACTAGGGAGGCTGAGGTAGGAGGATCAAGGTTCAAGGCCAGCCTCAGCAACTTAGCAACACCCTGTTTCAAAATAAAATAGGGCCAGAGTGGTGGCCCACGCTTGTAATCCCAGCATTCGGGAGGCTGAGACCAGAGGATCCAGGTTCGCGGCCAGCCTCAGCTACCTAGTGAGGCCCTCCGCAACTTAGTGAGACCCTGTTTCAAAATAAAGAATAAAAAATAGGGCTGGGGTATAGCTCAGAGGTAGAATGCCCCTGAGTTCAATCCCCAGTACTGCAAAAAAATAGGGCTGGGGGTATAGCTCAGAGGTAGAATTCAGGGTACCACAAAAAAAAGAAAAATCCAAGTGTGGTGGCACATGCTTGTAATACCAGTACTTGGGAGACTGAGACAGGAGGAACTTGGGTTCACAGCCTCAGCTACTTAGTGAGGCCCTCCCCAACTTAGACCCTATTTCCAAATAAAATATAAAATTGGGCCAGGGGTGCAGCTCAGAGGTAGAATGTCCCTGCCTGGGTTCAATTTCCAGTACCACACACACAAAAAAAACTTGTGACCCTCCTGCTTAAGCCTTCCAAGGAGCTGGGATTACAGGCTTGCACCCCACCTGGCTGCCTGTGGGCATCCTGCCTGTCCTCCTCAGGGCCTGCAGAAAAGCAGGTACTCTGCTAGACCTAACCTCTGACAAGCCACTGGACTCCTGGGTAGGGAAATTCAGGGACCCAGGCTTCTGGGGCTGGGCAGTTGACCTGTCAGTCTTTCAGAGGCTTGAACTCGTCACATGTGGAGCAGGCTCAACCTGTGCAGCCTGGATTTGCAGGTCTGTGAGCTGCCTTACCATCCCCGTACAATGCCAAGCCCAGCTGGGCGAGGTGGCATTTGCCTGTAATCCCAGTACTTGGGAGGCTGAGACCAGAGGACTGCAGGTTCGAGGAGAACCTCAGAAAGTAGTGAGACTCTTGCTGGGCGTGGTGGTGCACCCTTGTAATCCCAGTACTTGGGAGGCTGAGACAGGAGGATCTGGGTTCGAGGCCAGACTCAGCTACTTAGTGAGGCCTTCCACAACCTAGTGAGACCCTGTTTCAAAGTAAGGAATAAAAAATAGGACTGGGGTATAGCTCGGAGGTAGAATGCCCCTGAGTTCAATCCCCAGTACCTTTAAAAAAAAAAAAAAAAAAAGAAAGTAGTGAGACTCTCATCAACCTAGCAAGACCATGCCCGGCTAAGACCATATTTCAAAATAAAAATAAAATAAGGCCAGGTGTAGTGGTGTACACTTGTAATCCCAGTACTTGGGAGGCTGAGACAGGAGGATCGTAGCTTCACAGCAAGCCTCAATAATTTAGTGAGACCCAGTTTCAATTTTTTTTTTTTTCTTTTTGTGGTGTTGGGGATTGAACCAAGGGGCATTCTACCTCTGAGCCCTACCCCCAGCCCTATTTTGTTTTTTGGTTTTTTGGTTTTTGTTTTTGTGTGTGTGTGGTGCTGGGAATTGAACTCCAGGGCATTCTACCTCCAAGCTACACCACTAGCCCTATTTTTTTTTTTTTTTTTTTTGCGGTACTGGGAATTGAACCCAGGGACATTCTACTTCCGAGCTATACCCCCAGCCCTATTTTTTATTCTTTATTTTGAAACAGGGTCTCACTAAGTTTTGGAGGGCCTCACTAATTAGCTGAGGCTGGCTGTGAACCCAGATCCTCCGGTCTCAGCCTCCCGAATGCTGGGATTACAAGCCTGCGCCACCACTCCCGGCTCTCCTATTTTTTATTCTTTATTTTGAAACAGGGTCTCACTAAGTTGCGGAGGGCCTCACTAGGTAGCTGAGGCTGGCTATGAACCCGGATCCTCCAGTCTCAGCCTCCCAAATACTGGGATTACAAGCATGCGCCACCATGCTTGGCTCAAAATTTAAAAAAAAAAAAAAAAAAAAAGAATAAGCCGGGCGTGGTGGCGCATGCTTGTAATCCCAGC
This sequence comes from Graphiurus murinus, assembly GCA_004027655.1. Lineage (NCBI taxonomy): Eukaryota > Metazoa > Chordata > Mammalia > Rodentia > Gliridae > Graphiurus > Graphiurus murinus. The sequence goes on along the minus strand of PVLC010049363.1, from coordinate 56 downwards.
ATTTGAGAGGTTGAGACCGGAGGATCCGGGTTCGCGGCCAGCCTCAGCTAATTAGT
>PVLC010049362.1:0-10460 GCA_004027655.1 Graphiurus murinus | reverse complement strand
AAAAAAAAAAAAAAAAAAAAAAAAATATATATATATATATATAATTACTCTGATCAAACAGAAATAAGTTATTTTTCAAATAATTTCCCTTAAAATAATTGAATTACAAAAAACATACTTCACAGAATATGTAAAATATTATGAATTGTATTCAAGAAGCTTCATTACTTCATTAGTATTTTTTTGTTGTTGTTTTGTTTTTGTGGTACTGGGGATTGAACTCAGGGGCATTCTACCTCCAAGCTATACCCCCAGCCCTATTTTTTATTCTTTATTTTGAAACCGAGTCTCACTAAGTTGCGAAGTGCCTCACTAGGTAGCTGAGGCTGGCTGCGAACCCGGATCCTCCTGTCTCAGCCTCCTGAATGCTGGGATTACAAGTGTGCGCCACCACGCCCGGCCATTAGTATTTCTTAAAGACTCACCATCTACTACTACTTTCTTGTTATGTAATGTCACAATTTTTTTTTGGGGGGGGGTACTGGAGAGTGAACCCAGGGGCCTTCTATCCCCAGCCCTATTTTTATTCTTTATTTTGAAACAGGGTCTAAGTTGCGGAGAGCCTCACTAAGTAGCTGAGGCTGGCTTCAAACCCAGATCCTCCCATCTCAGCCTCCCAAGTACTGGGATTACAAGCTGCACCACCACGCCCGGCCCCAACCTTATTTTTTATTCTTTATTTTTGAAACAGGGTCTAACTTGCAAAGGACCTCACTAAGTAGCTGAGGCTGGCCATGAACCTTTGATTCTCCTGTCTTAGCCTCCCAAGTACTGGGATTATATAAGCATGTGCTACCTATACCCGGCTTACAAAATATTTTAAAATAATTACATAAAATATACAAAATGAAATGCAGACTCTATGTGTAAATAACACCAATGAGTATGAGAAAACAAAACCATTCACTCCCAGTATCATATACAATAATAATAAAAAAAAAATGTTTAGGGCTGGGATGGGAGCTTAGTGGTAGAGAGAGTCCTTGCCTAGCACATGCCAAGGATCTGAGTTCCTGCCCAGCTCTGGGGGAAAAAAAAAATGTTTACCAACCCATGTATAAAGGCATGTTTGCAATCCTTTCACTATTGGCTCAACCAGTTTTAAATGAATTTCCAAAATCACTAAGTGATACTATAGCAAATTCTACTCTTCCAAGAGTGTCAAGAGAGTCAGTGGCATCACAGTCTAATTCAGAAGACTCTGTAAAAAAATGTATATTATAGGAAAATACTATAACTCTCAATAAGAGCCACTTTTTCTGACCTTGTCAATTTGTAAATCAGCTGTTCTTAGAAGCACAGCTATTTAGACACTGACATTCTTTCAGATGATGTCATCTTAAGGGATTTAATATTTATGTGACTTACTAACATAAAACAGTATTTACTGACATATCTATCAGACAAACAGGCTTTCTCACCTATTCCTAGAGTCTTCAAAGAAATCAAACAACCAGTATAAGAATAAAGGGATTGAGACTTTGTGTGTATGTGAGGTGGTACTGGGGACTGAACCCAGAGGCATCATACCTCTTGGCTACACACCTAACCCAATTTTATTTTTTATTTTGAAACACAGTCTTGCTAAGTTGCTGAGGGCCTCAATAAGGCTGTCCTCAAACCTGTGATCCTCCTGTCTCTTTCTCCCAAGTACTGGGATTACAGGAGTGCATCACCACGCCTGGCTAAAGCTGAAACTTCTACTGGTGACTTCTAAAATAATAATCACCATATCGACAAATTCAAAGAATAATGTACAAGAAATTGGGAAAATATTAACTAGCGGGTATGAAAGCTGAAATAAAAATACACTACCCCAGCAGGGTGTGGTGGTGCATGCCTGTGAGGCTGAGACAGGAGGATCACAGGTTCACCGCCAGCCTCAGCAACTTAGTGAGGCCCTCTGCAACTTAGTGAGACCCTATTTTAAAACAAAAAACTAAAATAGTGCTGGGGGTGTAGCTCAGAGGTAGACTGGCCCTAGGTTCAATCCCCAATACCACCAAAAAAAAAAACCACTAACCCATGCTAACACAAGAAACACTCAAGAGAAAAAAAAAAAACACTATCCCATGCTAACACAACAAGAAACACTGGGGGCGGGGGGGAAGGTGGTAGGAGGGGCAACCACTTAAAAAAGGGGGACAAAAAATTATTGAGAAAAAGTTTTTAAAAAAAAACTGTCCTAGTCGGGTGTGGTGGCACATGCTTGTAATCCCAGTATTTGGGAGGCTGCGACAGGAGGACCACAGGTTCCAGGACAGCCTCAGCAAGCAGTGAGACTCTCATCAACCTAGTGAGACCATGTTTACAAAATAAGAAATAAAATCGGGCTGGGGGTATAGCTCAAAGGCAGAATGCCTCTGGGTTCAATCTCCAGTACCACAAAGGAAAAAAAAAAAAAAAAAAAAACTCTCCTAAATACTAAATTTTAAAAGTTCTACTACAACAACACACTGTCCATTTGGGAGGCCCACAAAAACATGTCTTCAAAAATTATCATATTAACATTACTTTATATTTTTAAAGCCTGTACACTTGGAAAAGCTGATTATAGTAATCAGAGTAACTATCCTATTTATTTTAAAATGCTCTATTTAAAAGTAGGCCAACAATATGAACTTTACTATTGCACAACAGAGAAAGTAAATGAAATAATATTTATTAACATTCAGTGTTGATGGTAGTTTCTCCATCTCCTAGAACATACTGTGACTTGCACTGTCTTCCCTGAACAATTTACCACTTCTCCATCCATGCAGTAGCTCAATAAAAAAGAGTTCCTGTGCTAATCCCACAATAAACCTCAGTAATTCTCACATCACAGTAGTTGTAAACGTTTGTTAACAGAAAAAGAATGTTTTTCTCAAAATAGCTACATAACACTAAGACTACTCAATTCCTAAATAATCCTTTTACAAGACTCCTGCCAACGTTATTTTGATACATTAAACATGTGGAGCCTATTTTAAAAGTTCTTTAATTGTGACTTTATAAAAACAGCTCCCTAGTTGTTCCTGTCTTTAAGTTTCCCAGTTGTTTTAGAAGAGCTTGAATACTGATGAATTTGGGCTGCTATAAAATGCTTTAAAAGCATGTTTGCCAAATATGATAGGCAAACGTCCTAGATCTGCTAAAAATTACATTAGAGGTCATGCAACTTTAAAAAAAAAAATGAAACTTTTCAACATTTACTAAACCATTCACTTAAAAAATTTTTTCAATGTTATTTCCATACCCTATGCTCATCTTTTTTCTTAAGGATGTTAGATTTACAGTATTAAAAAAACTCATCTTCCACATAAAGCTGGTTAGTCTACTCTCAATGGGCGTCGAGTAGATTGGGGATACTAACGATAGCAATTTTTCAATTAAGAACTTGATCGTTAAGAAGAATGACATCCAAAAAGGACGGTGCTGGGAAGGCTGGGGAAGAGACGCCAGGAGTTTGATTAAGAGAAAGGATTTAAAGGCACTATGGAAAAAGGACATGGTAAGACCCACAGACAGAAGGGCCAGAAAGATTTAACAAGGAAGTGATGCGGAGGGCAGAAACTGACGAGGAAACAAATGGGGAAAGGTAGTGTTTTCAAATAAGGCATGCACCAGGAAGAGAAGCACAACAACCTGGAGCAGCCTCAGCGCTCTCAAGAGAGATGCTTGCAGAATCAGGCTGAGAAGGGGAAGCAGTTGACTTCCAGGCTTTGGAGCAAACTCTTCCCTCCCCGCGCCTCTCTCAGCCTCAACCACGAACGGCGGAGGCGGCGGCCAGGGAAGGGGCCTAACCAGAGCCGGGCCTGGCGTTCGGCTCCCCAGGCTCCATGGCAGAGGCCTCGGCCACAACCCCGCGACACCCGAAAACGGTCCTGGGGCCTCGGCTCTACGGTCGGTCGTTCCCTCCCCGGCGGGCGCCAGCGGCCTTACCTGGGGCGAGGGAGGGAGGAGAGGTCTAGGGCGTCTCGCTCGCGCCCGCCGCAAAGCCCCCGCTGCACTCTGCCCAGGCTTCCACCCGAGGCGCGACCCTGCCTCAGCCGCCGCTTCGCCCTCGGGTCTCGGCCACCGCCTCCGCCGCCTCCGGGGCTGTTTACACCGCCCGGCCCCTCACGCCGCCGCCGCCGCCTTCTCTCCACCCTAGCGCCGCTGCCGATTCGGCCGCCGCCACCTCCTCCGCCGCAGCCTCGTCTCTCTGGAGCATTTTCCAGCCACCGAACACTGAGAAACAGAGACTCCAGCCGCGCCGGCAGGAAACTCCCCCGCAACTGCTAAGGGGACGAGGCGGTCAGAGAACCGGCTGCTTTTCCGCCATTGAGCAGCAGCCGCTCGACTCCTTCTGCAACCCCCTCCCCGCACCCCCGTTTTTCCCCGCCCCTCATCGAGCCCCGCCCACACATCCCACCCATAGGGACGCCGCGCGACCTCAGGCCATTTCCGATTTGCTGGTATGTACGTCAATCTCCTCTCCCCTCCCAGTTCGGCTCCACCGGTGTCTCTGTACTTATCTTTCCCCGCCCACACGGCCCCGCCTCTGAGTTTCTAATTTCCCATTGGGCATCAGTGACCACCTTCAATTGGCAAGGTCAACTATCCGTCAAACACCTCCCACTGAGTGAGACCCAACCCTTCATTACCATTTACTTCATTCAGCCCCGCCTCCGCTGTGCACCACCTCCCCGGACGTCACGGACCAGCCCTCCAACCAGCCATAAGTAAAGCCTTCCGTCAGTCAAATTACGCCCACCTGCGCTCCGCCTCGCTGAGCCCGAGCCCCAGCGATTCCCTTGTCTATTGGTCCAAACGGTGGTCTGAACCCTCGGTCATTGGCTTTCTCGACTTGTCCGTCACTGAGCTAATTTCCAAGTCCGTCACACCGGCTCTTTTAAAACGAACGCGCAAAAAGCGGGGAAGTATCCAAAAGGCGATTGGCTGGTCTTCAAAAACGGTCAAACCCCGAAGTCTGTGCGGGTCCTTCCCGATATTCGACGACTGTGCTCCCTTATTTTTTTTTTTTTTTTTTTTTTTTTACCTCTAAGCCTTTCGTAAAACAAACGCCATAAAGGAGCCAACGGGCTGTCCAGTTATAGGTGTGGAGGCCTAGTCCCACCCGGAATTGCAGGGGGTTGGCTGCTGATTGGCTAACAGAGTCCCTCTAGGCTCTCATTGGAGGAAATACATGCTTCTCTTCGGCGTACAGACGCGAAGAGAGAGCGAGGACGAAGACAAGAAGCGGACTGGGGAGAGGCGGTTATTTTGTTTCAGCCACCGGTGGGGCGCCCGCGGGAGTGGGAAACTGGGCAGGGAGGGCTCTAGGGAGGTGTTGCAAGGAGGGGAAAGGCCCGGATGTTCCCTAACAATGAAATCATCGCCGGCCAATCAGCCGCTGAGCTGGGATACCTGCTGGACCTGTCTCCGGGAGCTGATAGAGTGGGCGGAGAAGTTGGGGGTTGGAAGTGGGGTTGGAAGTTGAGACCAAAAAGCCTTTTGAGGAAATGGGACAGATGCTCCCTTCAGGAGGATTCTGTGCCGTTAGGGATTATTTTTATTCTTTCTTTGCCCCCATTTCCTGCTGTTCCGCCCTTGTCATTTCCGTGTTTTGTTTCTCAGTGGTTATTGATTTTTAAAACTCCCGGTCTAGACTGATATTCACTCGTTCATTCCCACAGTTAATGAGCTCCTGCTCTTTGCTGAGCGCTGTATGTAGAGTTGGAAATACAAAGTACACTAGATAATCCGTGTTCAAGATGGTAGGTAGTCATTGAAACGTGTGCAAGGAATGGTGATGACATAAAAAGGCTTCCCTGTGGATAGGTTTGCCAAGAAGGCTTCACAGAGAAGGGGTGATTCCAGAACAAAGTATACATCTATGGGAGTATAAGAGGCAGGTGGAGGAAGTATGATACCTGTAGCAATCGGATTGTACTAGAAGATGCTGTCAGATCAGTTCCCCAAAAGTGTAATAGAGGCATTTTAACACTTGCCTTCAGTTGTATTTTTTTTTTAAAGAAAGTTCTTTGAAAGAGGATTTAACCTCATTCATATTTTTAGAATAAATTGAGTGGGAGGCGGGCATGGTGGTGCACGCTTGTAATCCCAGTACTTGGGAGGCTGGGACAGGAGGATCGCAGGTTCAAGGACAATCTCAGCAAGTAGTGAAATTCTCATCAACCTAGCGAGACCTTGTTTCCAAGTAAAAATAAAATAGGGCTGGGGATGGAGCTCGGAGGTAGAATGCCCTCAGGTTCAATCGCCAGTGCTGAGAGAGAGACAGAGACAGAGACAGAGAGAATGAGAATATTTAAGTTTAGACCCAAGGGAGTGCTATTCAGCTTTTGGTGGAAGGGCAAATTTATATTTGCTAATATAGATAGTAAGAATGGCAGAAACAAAGACTTGATGGAATTCAGATTTTTTAAAAACCTATTCCTCAAGTTTGCTTATGAATGTGGATTCTTACAGCGTGATGAATTTAAAGCAGCATCAGAATAACCTGGTAGTCCACCGGATCCACTCATGCCTACTAGATCAGAGATTGTGAGATGACAGGCTTAATCCACCAGGCCTTCATTTTTTCAATCACTTTTAAAAGTATTGAATGCTATTCTAGGTACTAAGAATATAACAGAGACCAAAACAGATAATTGAGTTAATGCATGTTTTATTTTATTAAAACACCCATTAAAGAAGGGATAACAAGATTTATGACTTTAAAAGGAAAACAAGTGTAGATCAACATAAACATGTAATCTCTGGAGGCTGAAGTAGAAGACTGCAAGTTTAAGGCCAGCCTGGACAATTTATCATGACCCTGTGGCAAAATAAATACAAAGGGCTCAAAGTGTGGCTTAGTGAAGAGCCCCTCTAGGTCCAATCCTCAGTACTACAAAAAGAAACATGTAATGTTTCATGAATACCTCTGGGTTCAATCCCCAATATCACACACACACACACACACACACACACACACACACACACACACACACAGAAATGTTCAGCGCTAACTTTCAGAAAACCACAACTCAGTTTTTCTTAAAAGTGCTTCTTGCTGGGCATGGTGGCGTATCCTTGTAATCCCAGCATTTAGGAGGCTGAGACTGGAGGATCCGGGTTGGTGGCCAGCCTCAGCTGCTTAGTGAGGCCCTCTGCAACTTAGTGAGACCCTGTTTCAAAATAAAGAATAAAAAATAGGGCTGGGGCTTTCAAAATAAAGAATAAAAAAATAGGGCTGGGGCTGTAGCTCGGAGGTAGAATGCCCCCAGGTTCCATCCCCAGTACTGCAAAAAAAAAAAAAAAAAAAAAAAAGTGCTTCTCAAATATTTCCAGAAGCCAGGTCTGGTGGCACATGCTTGTAATCCCAGTACTTGGAAGGCTGAGACAGAAGAATTGCAGGTTTGTGGCCAGCCTCAGCTACTTAGTGAGGCCCTTCATAACGTAGTGAGACCCTGTTTCAAAATAAAGAATAAAAAATAGGGCTGGGGATGTAGCTCAGAGGTAGAATGCCCCTGGGTTCAATCCCCAGTACTGAAAAAAAAAAAAAAAATTCCAGAGGGGGAATCACTTAGGACTGAGAACTTAACCATCATAATGGGCTCTACAACTAACAACTAAATAGCTATGTGACCTGAACTAGTAACTAAGCTCTCTGAGTCAGTTTTTTTCTACAATTGGGAATCACAACATCTTCTGGAGCCAGACGAAGAGATTTAGATGCTTGTAGTTATGCAGAGCACCCCAACTCCACAAATGCAATTTTAAAAAGTTCTGGGCCGGGCGTCGTGGTACACACTTGTAATCCCAGTACTTGGGAGGCTGAGACAGGAGGATCTGGGTTCGCAGCCAGCCTCAGCTACTTAATGAGGCCCTCTGCAACTTAGTGAGACCCTGTTTCAAAATAAAAAATAAAAAATAGGGCTGGGGCTGTAGCTCGGAAGTAGAATGCCCCTGGGTTCAATCCCCAGTACCGCAAAAAAAAAAAAAAAAAAAAAAAAGTTCTGATCTTCCCTATGTTGGCTACAATACAGATATTCTTTTTAAAATGAACCATTAAATAGCCACTTTTCTCCAACCCTTTTTGCCAGTGCCCTAGGTCCTTAAGTGGTCACAGGAAATCCAGTGCTGCCAATTCCATGAGATTATTTGAAAGATTTAATAAATGGTAGTGAGCCAGGCATAGTGACACACACCTGTAATCCCAATACTTGGGAGGCTGAAACAGGTGGATCACAGGTTCGAGGACAGCCTCAGCAGCTTAGGCTCTCTGCAACACCCAGCTATGGCTCTTCTTTTGGGTGAAAGGTGGATAGGGGGAGGTATATGAAGATGATATCAGTCCAGTGATCACAGGAGGGTTTATGGTGATTCATCATTTTCTGGACCCTAAGGCTGATGGTGATCTTCATTGTTCAGTAGATAAACTGCAAAGTCCCCTAAATTACAGGTTTCTCAGCATATATATATATATATATATATATATATATATATATATATATATATACGCCACCACACCCGGCTTATATCTTTCTTGCTTAAAATATTTACTGGTAGGATAATTAACAGAGCACAAGGTAATTAAGTGAATTTCCAGTAATTTTAAGATTGTGAATAAACCGCGTGTAGTGGCATACTCCTGTAATCTCAGTACTTGGAAGGCTGAGACAGGAGGATCGCAGGTTCCCAACCAGCCTCAGCTACTTAGTGAGGACCTCTGCAACTCAGTGAGACCGTTTTCAAATAAAAAAAAAAAAAAATAGGACTAGCCGGGTGTGGTGGTGCACGCTTGTAATCCCAGCATTTGGGAGGCTGAGGCCGGAGGATCCGGGTTTGCGGCCAGCCTCAGCTACCTAGTGAGGCCCTCCACAACTTAGTGAGACCCTGTTTCAAAATAAAGAATAAAAAATAGGGCTGGGGGTGTAGCTCGGAGGTAGAATGCCCCTGAGTTCAATCCCTAGTACCGCAAAAAAAAAAAAAAAAAAAAAAATAGGACTGGGGTGTAGTTTGGAGGTAGAATACCCCTGGGTTCAATCTCCAGTAACACACACACACACACACACACACACACACACACACACACACACACACAAATTATTTATTTTTGTAGTGCTGGGGGTTGAACCCAGAGGCATTCTACCTCTGAGCTACATCCCCAGTCCTTTTGTGTGTGTGTGGTACTGGGGTTTGAACCCAGGGGAATTCTACTTCTGAGCTCCACCCCCCAGCCTGACTTTCTATTCTTTATTTTGAAACAGGGTCTCACTAAGTTGCAGAGGACCTCACAAGTTGCTGAGGCTGGCTACAACCTGCGATTCTTCTAATCTCAGTCTCCCAATTACTAGGATTACAAGTGTGCCCCACTGGGCCTGGCTCTATTTTTTATTTGGAAACAAGGTCTCACTAAATTGCTGAGGGCCTTGCTAAATTGTTGAAGCTAGTCATGAACCTGTGATCATCCTGTCTCAGCCTCCCAAGTACTAGGATTACGGGCATATGCCACCAGGCCCAGCCTCAAAATAAAATCTAAGAGCTGGAAGAGGTGGTGTACACCTGTAATCCCAGTACTTGGGAGGCTGAGATGGGAAGATTGCACACTGGAGGACAGCCTCAGAAAGTAGTGAGAGTCTCATCAACCTAACAAGACCCCGTTTCCAAATAAGAAATAAAATCAGACTGGAGGTGTAGCTCAAAGGTAGAATGCCTCTGGGTCAATTTCTAGTACCACAAAAACATAATAATAAAAATTTAAAAATAAAATTTAATAAGGACTGGGGACATAACTAAGTGATGGAGCACCCCTGGGTCAGTCTCAGTACTGGGGTGGGGAGAGGGAGAAGGAAAGAAAGGAAGGAAGGCAAGCAAGAAAAAAAGTTCTAAGGAATTCACAGGATTTACCAAAGAACTCTATGCCAAAACAAAACAAAAAAGCGTATGGGCTAGTATCACTGCTGTGAACACTTCTCTCCAAATCAGCAAAATCATTGTTTCTAGCTGTGGTAGCACATACTTGTAATCCCAGTACTTGGGAAGCTGAGACAGGAGGATCTCAGGTTCGAGGCCAGCCCCAGCTACTTAGTGAGGCTCTCTGCAACCTAGTGAGACCCTGTTTCAAAATAAAGAATAAAATAGGGCTGGGGATGTAGCTTGTAAGTAGGATGCCCCTGGTTCAATCCCAAGTATGCCAAAAAAAAAAAAAAATTCTTTTTTCTTTTTTTTTTTCCCCCCCAGTACTGGACATTGAACCCAGGGCATTCTTCCTCTGAGCTACACTGAGCTATTTTTTTTTTTTTTTTTTTTGCGGTACTGGGGATTGAACTCAGAGGCATTCTACCTCCGAGCTATACCCCCAGCCCTATTTTTTATTCTTTATTTTGAAACCGAGTCTCGCTAAGTTGCGGAGTGCCTCACTAGGTAGCTGAGGCTGGCCGCGAACCCGGATCCTCCGGTCTCAGCCTCCCGAATGCTGGGATTACAAG